>DWGW01000437.1:0-15175 GCA_018247775.1 Udranomia orcinus
AAAATACACATCAAAATTAAAATTGCATTAAAAACAATTCTTATTCCAACAAAATAAAGTCAACCTTATATATTATATCCGTAAGTCTAGTTTAAAGAGTGAATTTCTAACTGATATTTGTTGTACAGACAGACAGGGGATCGTCTTACTCGCGACGACGTATGACGTCATCAGCGGTAAGGTATACGGGTCTCGAGGACTACCTCCTTACCCGGGCATTTCTCGAAAGCCGACAGACTTTCGGTAATCCAAAGAACGCCGCTAGGCGATCGTAAAGGTCGCGCTCGACATATGTTATTTGTTGTAACTAAATAAATAGAAACTAGACCTTATGGCAAGCGCGTTAAGGTATAGGTATTACGCACGCATTATTATTAATCATTAACCAAATAACCAATCACTGGCCGCAGCTACGTTCTATTTATTCGCTTCATCACTTTTACACCGATAAGAAATTGGATGTAAGACAGAGACAAAGCGAATGAAAGCGGTTCGTCGATATCATATAGCTTGTGATATGAAGTTTGCGTTTTGTTCGCTATTCGTAGTTCGTTCTTGTTGGTACGCTTTGGATAAACCATATCCATAACTCGATAAAGTTTTTATGAAAACGGTTATTTATATTTAGATATCGATATGGTATGATATTAAACATATATCCGATATAAGTTACGGTTTGATATATCGAACTCATGCCTACTCTGTGGTCTACTTTGTGTGTCAAACGTTTATTAGTGTTTGCGTGATTTATACATTTCTGCGATTACAGAAAGAATTCCAGTATTATACGACTTATACAGGTGATATTAACTGTAATCAATGCCATACATTTTGATTAGAGGTAATCTTGCATCATACGGGCATAAAAACCCTTGGCGTGTGCTAGTTTCTGGACTAAAAGGTAAACGTGACACACAGCAAAATAACACTCGTCCCTAAGCTTGAATACTTCAGTATTTACACCTAATAACTTTATCTAGAAGCGGCAGATAACAGAGATAAATTCTGAATTATTCAAAAAAATCTACGCCCACATTCTTGTTTATTGTAATGTAGTATTTACTGTTACGGTTTTGGTTTTATTTAAAGTATTATCTTTAGCTGGTGATATAGAACAACTGAGAAGGTTTGCATGTGGAGGGTATTGTGACAATTTTACGATAGTCTATCTTCAACATCCTTGCGTCATTCTTAGTGCTCTTGAGGTAAATATCATCTTAATTAGCATACACTTGTTACCATGACTATTACCTTGTAATGTTTAAAGTTTCTTATAAAATCTATGTTCAGGTGCTGGGTTACAAGGTTGTTGCTTCTAGTTCCACAGCTGTAAAGCAAGACTATAATGAGTACATGTGGACTATGAGAAAGGAGTTTTCAGAGCCTGAGCCTTCCATCATTGTTGAACAAGACAACATAACAAATTTTAGCAAAGAGGCAATGCACTATCAACATACTAACAAAGACGACAAAGTTTGATCATATCGAACGCTAAACATATTTTTGTTTAACAATATTATGGATACAAAATCTTTTCAAACATTGAAGGCTTTGATGGAAAACGGTTTTGTGTATGTGGCCATTAAGGGATCCTTATATGCCAGTGATTGCTCGGTGTTTGGTTTAGGATTGGAAGAAACAAATGCTTTGGTCAAAAAATTCCCAGGATCAGGAGCAAACGTTGTTAATGGGGTCACCGTTAAAACTAATGTTATGCAAGCCATTAACTCATTAGCTCAACTTGGGTACAAAGTAATTTCAAGCACAGGAGAAACTGAAATCACTTGGACCCTTCAACGTGAAATCTAAATACACACATTAAGTTAAAAATCATGGATCACAAAGATGGGTGTGACCATGCAAATTGTAATGTTACAAATTCTAATCCATCAGTGTGTCAGACCTTATCAGAAATGGAATGGGAAAGAAGCATATGGAATGCAGGTAATATATAGTTATAATATGGAATTATAAATTAAAATTGCTAACGTAATTAAGCTGAATTTTTAGCAATTAGCATGTACTACTGACTAACCAATGCACATTATTACAATATGTCAAGAACAACATTATGAAACAATTCAAGTTTAAATATATACATTGTACAAAATTACTCAAATTGAGCTTCAAGCCTACATTTTAATGTCATGTGTCTAATAGAACTATTTATAAATCATATATGTTTTCTCAAAAACATTGATAGCCTACTGATAATACATCATATCCTGTAATTTTCATTTTAATCATATCACTGATAAAAGTATTATTAGCTTATATTACTTTTATTTACTTGTAATGCCCGTATCTTGTGACAACTAATAGAAATCAAGTATGTTTTGATGCTACTCATTCCTGAACACAATCTAAAACATTTAATAATTATAAAAACAATATCTTCAGCTTATTCAGGGGAAAAGGAGCGAGTTATAAGTTTAATTGATAAATCAAGAAATCCTAGAGATGTGGTGAATGCTCTGGATAAATCTGGCTACACTCCTTTACATTATGCAGCTCGTACTGGACAAGTTGATATCTGTAAGATTCTATTGGAAAATGGTGCATGTATAGATGCTCAAACAAGATGTGGAGGGGCAACACCATTACATAAGGCAGCTGCAGCAGGTGAACTATTTATCTAATGTACCACATAGTTGTAATCACATATTATGGTGGTAGAAGAACGTTCTATGGTTCGACTCTGGAGCGACCACTGCCACATCTTTTCACTTGCCACGCTTTATGACAGCAGGGTTCTGGCTTTTGTGTTCTGGTTTAAACGGTGAAACCATGCTCAGGTTTCTGTGGTCCACCTTAGAAAAATCTTGAATCCCGTCTTGGGTTGATTATAGTGACTATTGGCAGCATTGACCACTTGTCATCAAATGGACTGCATGCTCGTTTGCTACCTTATTGTTCCAAGAAAAACATTTTCTGATTGAGTCTTCAGTTAACAACGGGTACATCCATTGTTAACTGAAAACCTGTGTGTCCTGTTTAAGTCCCCAAATCTACCTGATATACCAATGTCTTTCTTTCTACCCCTTATGATGAACTGGTACTATAACACTGCAAATTGGTATTTTTGATAGTTTTTAGGTCGATCTTAAGCACTAAAACTTTACTGCCTTGCTTACCAAAAATAGTCCAGTTAATTATTAGTTATCTAAAAAAAGCAATATTTTAACTTTTGACTACAATATTTAACTTTATTTAAGTAGAATAATATTTCAACTCTTCTCTATACTTTGGTGATAGATATCTCTGTATTTCTTTTATGAACCTATTTTTCAGGAAAAGCACTGACAGTTAAGTTTTTGATCAACTCCGGGGCTAATCCTGTGATACAGGATGTAGATGGTAAAACAGTCCTGCACAAAGTGGTGGAAAATGGTCATTTTACATTAGTCAACATCTTGCTGGAAGTGTGCCCCGGTCTTAAAGATATTGCAGATGTAGCAGGAAAACTTCCAATTTAGTCTATCTTACTTCAAGAATATTTAACAGTGCATACATAGTATATTAAGTATATATATAGTTTTTGTTAATTTTTTGCTAAATTTTAATACTGTGGAAAATTAGTCACTTTAATGATTGAACACTGCCAATGCTGAATATGAAGATCACACTAAAAACACTTAGAGATAATACACATATAGATATTGTATTAATAACATGGTGTTATTGATAATTTATTTATTTAAATTTCTTCTTCAGATGATCTTCTATAAAGCATTTTAACAATATATAGCTTTTTCCCTAGGAACCATATTATTGCAATATAAAATGTAAAAAAAATCTACTTTTTACTTCAATATTTTATTTAGTGTTGTAATCTTTTTTATTATTCATTTTCTGCTTGGCTAGGCTGGGTTGATATGTATGTTGTTAAAACAAAAAGATCCAATAAACAGTTAACTTTTCTTTAATCATTATTTTCATTCATGTTACATAAATGTGTGTATGAATTAAAATTATCACCCTGTTCAAAATAACAAAAACAAAAGATTTGGAGTTAAACTTATTGTCACTTCTAATAAGTGTTTTAAAATATGTTTCATTAATAATTGTTGTTATTTTTTATTTATTTCATGCAAAAAATTATATGTTTTTAGAAGCCATGTTATACAAGATTTATTGTTAATGTGAAAGCATTCACAGGGGAACATCCTGTAACGTAATTTATTGGTTAATTACTTAAAGGTAATATATTATTCTTATTTATAGGACATCATAGTTATAAGAACCTGTAGGAAATCCTGACTTTATTATTATATCACTAGATAAATAAATATAAAGTAGTTTCTCTTTATTATAAATGTTGTATATTTTTCACTACTGTACACCTTTGTACTACAACTTTGTGTATCTGATCTTTAAATAAAAAATTAACACTGCTTTTTCTTCTTTGATTTACAAGCATATAAATCATTTACATACTATTCTTCGCAAACTGAAATTACTTAACATAATTTGTCTCTAATACAAGTAGCAAATTGTTATTTATTTTTTATTTACAAACAAATTCAAAGTAAATGTTATCTGAGCAAATTCGTAAAATCATGCTATTCGAATAATTATATTGAGCGTATTAATTGTATTGCCAGTGAGCAAAACACAATAAGAATAATGAAAAATTACAAGCATGTGGAAGCGACGTGGTTCTCGCTCGTACGATACAGTAATATTATTGATCAGTAAATACCTACGCAAACTACTTATGGATAATGTACAAACAGCACAATGACATCACATATGATAATTTTGTTTGTATTGTTACAAAAATATTTACCACTACACACAGTGTAGTTGATATAAACATTCTTTCACTATTACTTTAGCTAAGTACATCCTAGTATATCATTGAATAATGAAACTAACAAGATATAAGTACTATGTAACACTGAATATCCAATAGTAAAATTGGGCCCAATTTTGTATTTTATTCACTAAATTGTTAGGCCACAATATTTTGTAAGAAATAATCAATATGATTAACTTTAACATCATAGTATACTAATTTTATAGTCTACTACTACGAGAGAATAATTACTAATAACTGCATAATCATTTTTATAGAGGGTTCATACAGAAATAGTCTATTTATGACAGATAGAAAGACAATAGTCTGTAATAATAAGTACCTACCCAAGAATACTTATAATTTCTCTCATTTAATTATAAAATAATCTATTTATATTTGATTGAATAAATTCGCCTTATTTTTTTGTTACAAATGTAGATAAATAAATGATGTAATTTTATAAATTATATACTTACACTTATTCTAATGCTGAACTATTGTTATTCTAGGGTTTCGTCTTCTAACATGAGAAACTTCTTTAAACTACTTGGTCGAGGTAATGTATCTATATAGCTAAACATTGGCTTATTTTTACACAACAATCTTACTCGGATTCTGCACAGGTCTGTCAGTTTCATAGGGTGTTTACAAGCATTAAATATCCAGACTGCTGTACTTTCTGGTTTTGAATTAACTATGGAAAATGACATAAAATGGTTGTGACCAGCTTTGAGTAGCATGGAGGCTAGGTTAGGCGCTGGTTTCTTAGATGCTATGCACAAATTATCTATTCCTCGCAAGTGAAGGTCACCGGCATGTAAGTCAGCGCCATGTCGAATCAACATCATTGCCGCATGATCTCTGCAAAAATTGAAATCAGTTAAGATTAGGTATATTTATTTTCAAAATTGTGTAAAAAGCCGCTCGCCTTAGGCGGTGACTATATAGGTATATTATAAAAGCTTGTCTGTAAAATAAATATTTACCTATCCAATAGCAGTGCCCTACTCAAAGCGGTGTCCCCAGTTAGAGATGCCCTGTTCATGTTAATATTGTGTTGCAGTAAGTAAATTAGGACCTCCTCGAACTCTTTGGGACAGTCTATATTTTCAACGAGGACATGCAATATATTCACTCCAGTGAAGCTGTTGCAAGCATTTATGCTTGCTCCTGAAAATTTAAACAATGAATAAAATGCGGTAAACAACGGTAAAAACATTCGGTATAGAAAAGAATTCATATTGATACTTAACAACTTCGAAAAATATAAATTTTTTCCTGATAACAAATATGTAACTTTAGAAAGATTAACGGGGATTAACTACTAAGCTCACCAACAAGGCCATTTAAAAGTGGGAACGAATTCTTAAAACTACAAAGACGATGGAATGCACAGCCATGACTGGAAGAGTTGTCTTTAGGTGTATGTAGCCAATTATAGTACACATAACTACGCTCACCTTGCTGTATTAAAGTATATATTATATTTGGTTGCGATGTCCGCGCCGCTAATAGTAAAGGCGTATCTCCATTATCGTTAGTTAAATTTATACCACCGGCTAAGTCAGCGAACAGTTTGACGATTTGTTCCTAAAACGCAAAAACGATGTATTATTAATTATCCAAAGAATTTTAATTTTTAAATTTTAACTTTTAAAATATTAAGTAACAACATTAAATATTACTACACCCAAACGTCAGTAGGCAATAGGCAAACATTGGAATTGGTAGGCAGCAGGCAACTCATCAATTACATAATTCTGCTTACAAAATAAATCATTTTGTTTATTAGGTAAACTAGCAACTTGCATATAATATGATTCTATTATTGTGCCAGCTACAATGCCATAACGATAAAGCCCTTGACAAATTTTTAAATAAATTTAATTGAACAAACCTGCCCCTGTAGTATTGCATTGTGCAGTAGTTTATGAGAATGAGTGACTCTGGCGCCTGCACGCAGCAACACCTCCACAATGTCAGCACACCTTTGCCAAACTGCTTCACATAATGGAGTATAGCCTATAATATTTTGTATTATTTAATAATCTACAGATAAAAGTATCTGCCACAAAAATTCACGAAATACATCAGCTGCGTGGCTAATCTGCTCTATAGACCACATACGATCATATAAAACTGAACAAACAAAAACAATTGCAATGAATGAACATTAATATAAGATCAATAATATCTACCATGTATTTCTTCACCATTCACATTTGCCCCAGCAGATATGAGATGTTTAACCACATTCACATGTCCCCTTCCTGCTGCCAAATATAAGGCAGTTCTCTCATTAGTGTCTCGTGCTTCTACATAGGCTCCATTATTAATTAGAATCTTCACCTGTAAAGGGTATGATAAAATCATAGTGCCAAGATCATCACAATCACAGTTAAGATGGAACTTTTCGTGGTTTGATTCTCTTCTTTTCTATTTCTGCTTTATAACAGCAGTGTTCTTATTGCTGAGTACTGCTTTGAAGGGTTTGGTCAAGGAGACATACTTAACTGAGGTATCCCAACTTTGACGATCTCAGAAAGAACTTTTTTCTTATCTATTGATTACAAGTAGCAATGGCCTACAGAGTGCTTAGAGACTTAACATTAGATCTACAGCATGCTAGTTTGCTACCTCACTCTTAAAGAAAAGTTAGTTAAGGACAAACAATTTGGTAATGTTACATATAGGAAAATGTAGAAAGCAACTTTACCATCTCTAAGAATCCTCTTGATGCAGCAAAATGCAGTGGTGTCATTTTTTCATGTGTCTTGTAGTTAACATGGCTACCAGATGCTAAAAGATGTTTGACTATTTCTATATGGTTCTTGGTTACAGCTACATGCAAGGAAGTTAATCCATCCCCAGCTGTGATATCCACTTTACATCCTGAAATTGTTTACAATATATAATTGTATAATTTGATATTTATGAAAATTTATATTTAAGTAGCTGCCCGGTGTTTATGTTTGTGTGGCAGGAGAGCTACTTTAAGCGATTTTCCACAAAGATTTAAGAGATAATTCATATTTAACTGGACGGCACTCAGTACTTAAGGCAGTTTTTTAATCGTAATTCTGATTCTGTGGAAATACTGGGAAAAATATAGCATATGTGTTGCATTTATAAAATCTCCAAGTGATGGTCCCATCAAAATTGGTTCAGCGAGATTAGCGCGAAATGAAGATGACAAATTTGAAACTAAAGTAAGATAAAAATTTGAAACTAATGTAAGATAAAAATTTAAATTATAGAATATACATGATACTCTATAATTTAATTTAAATACTTACATATTAAAGAGAGAACAGGTTTTATTTTGATGTGGTCAAAAATCAAATATGGATCTTTATGATGAGAAATTTAAACATATTCACTATGATATGATACATTTTATCTTATTAGTGATAGCCTGTGCTACAGATAAAATATTTTGCATAACATTAAATCAAATGATGATTAGTTCATGTCACATGATGGAATAGTAGTAAAAAATAAATAAGAAAAAAACTAAAAAAACTTAAGGAGTACCTTTGAAATGTGCGTTGTTACTGAATCTTCTACATAATAATTATAATGTTTCTAATACTACACTAATTACCGGCATCGATTAAAAGTTTTACAACTTCTATGTGGCCATGTTCAGAGGCATAGTGCAGAGCTGTTCTCATGAATGCATCCTGTTGATCAACACCACTTGTCACTACTGACGCTGCTGCAATAGCCGCCCCAGTATTTTCTAAGACAGTAGCATACCACCTAAAGGGAGTTTCTTGTATCAATTTTTTTGTTTATACTACCTTCCTTTACTTAACGTAAACATATCATCTCATAAGAGTTTCAATATTTACCTGTACATTGAAGAGTAAGTTTCGTCTTCACTTGTTGTAGGTGCAACATTTCCTATATCTTCATCCCATTCCAGATCAGCCTGTGGGGATAAAACAAGTGGCAGCGGACTTACTGGAGACTTCAGATTACCTCTTTTACTTTCATCACTACTTGATCCATCATTATGTATTATTACAAAGTAGCCTTGATTTCCATCAATTTTTGTCATGTCATTTGTTGCAGCGTCATCACTTTCTGATGGCAATTTTGAACATTTTGATGCTCTATCGTTAAAATTTTTACACTTAACCACTGTCTCATCACTTTGACCACTAGTCGTTAGTTTCCTTTTTTGTGATTTTATTTGTCTTTTTATTGTTATGTTTTGAGCATTTTGAGTTTTGCTTGCATCTATCAAAAACTTCACAATATTTGTATTTCCCAATTTGGCAGCCTCTCCTAAACATGTTTTTCCCAACCGAGTTATCTTATTAGGATTAGCACCTGTAAATGAAAAGATTGTTATAATTATAAATATTATATCATTACTTCTAATTATATATTATGAAGCAAAATTAATTTAAAAATAATAGTAATTTTTATTAATATAACAATAATTTAAAAAAGGTAAAGGTTTAAGTCACTACTTTTAATAAGTTTTAAATTGTATCTTGTGACAATATGACTTAGCACATGCATTCCTATGCATCTATTAAGTAAACAGTATGACTATAATATAAACACTCAAATTTTTGATAAAAAAAATATATATAAAAATTGTATAATGATTAGTTTTTAACATTAGGTTAGAAAGTAAGTTCTTAAATATAATAGTATATAATAATACTATTAGACTAATAAATACTAATAAATTGTAGGTTAAGACTCTATAGTCACAATTATACTATTTACATGTGTATAAAATAATATGAGATGATTTTCTACACCTTATAATGCATTCATACAATTACAATGATCATTAATACAAAAAATATTAAAACGTTTATTCATACAAGTCTGATTTGGTACAACAGTATTTTTTATAAACTGGATTGTGACTTCTATCGGTATAGCGATGCTATACCAGGGGAGCTGCAAGTAAAAATGTTGTAAGCAATACTCAAGAAGTCAGACGTTTATTTCTAATAACGTTGTTCTACTCATTAATGGGACTTTCGTTATAACCTTATCCAAATAATTTTTAATCAATATAGATCTCAATAAAAAGAAAATGAATGATCAAAACTACAGTCTTTAAAAAGACAGCTGACATATTTTTTTAAGGTCTATGGTAGTCACCAAATGTTTTTAACTTCAAAGGGATCATTTTCAAAAAGATCGAAAAACATTGCACTATGGCATTAATAAGTTAGATTGAAATATAAAGGATGTGCATCATAAAGAATAATATACCTACATAAAGTATGTGTCATGATAATTATTTGCAATGGTATAAAGAATACAAATGAATATTGCTAGTATCCAAGGGGAATACCCACTGTCATGGGTTTGATTTCAGAAAATAAACAATGATTTTCATCCACCCAATTAACAAATGCTTTTGATACAGCAACTGAGCAGTCTAAAGCTATCATACAGTCATTTTCAGCTCTATGAGTTTCAACACAGGGCCTGTTAAACAATCTTTCATAGATGTCATTTAGTTTGTAAGATTCTTTTGGCTTAGGAGTTTTAAATTGGGTTTCCTTTTCCCAGAAAAGTCGTCTCCGGACTTTTGATACCTCACTATGATTGTCATTGCCTGGTTTATCTTTCTTTGGTCTCTTCCGTACATTAGTCTCAACACTGATCTTTCGTGGGGTTGTTTCATTCTGCTTTTGCATGTCCAATGTATTTGCCAGAGAGAATAAATGTTCATCTATATTACTTTCCTCTTTATTGCTTGTATTATTAATATAGCCCTGGGATGAACTTACAACAAGTTCATTACTATTCACTATCGAAATATCGTAGAAGGCGTGAAGACTGTCGGCACATAGGAGCCTATTAGAGAAACTTGCTCCTATATCATTTAGGTGTTTTTTAAGAATTGGAAAGTCGAAGTTCATTCCATTCTGCGCAATTAAACATACGGCCCAACGGCTTTACGTGCTTGACTGGACAAATAGCTATGAAGGATACCTATTTAGAAGGTATTCACTAATGGTCCTCTCCTCAGTGACCGAAGTTACTTAAGTTTAATAATAAAATTGTTTATCAGCAAAAGTGTCCACAAATTAAACAGGGTAATAGTTTATTGAAATTACAATAATTATTATACACAAACCATGAAACGACGCTCGTGAAAGTGTAGTTTTCCTGGAAAGTTCACTTCTGGGAACGAAAGTGGGCATGAATCTTCGGGAAAACGAGTGACAACGACAAGTCACGATTCTCTACGGGCATTAACACCTGATCCTAGAAGCAGTGATTCCAACTCGTCCGGAGATAAACAATTAGCTAAGCATTTCACCGAGGTCAGCTGACAGGTGACGCCGAATCCCGTAATTTTGGCAAAGAATCGCTTGCGTTTTTGTCATTTCGGCTCCTAGCGCCATGAGAGACGCTTGCTACTTTTTACGAAACTTTACGAAATTAAGCTTCTTCTGAAGTTCAACGAACCGACCTCACGATGACCTGATATTCACGGTAGTGTGTTAGTCATACAGTACCTATATATGTACCTAATACAATAAATAAATACAATAATACGATAAATACAAAATTGTTATTGTACTAATTTCACGCATTACTCACTAGTTTATTTATTGATTTTTAATTGATAAATAAAAACATTCATTAATTCAGAATTTTTTGTACACTTCCGTGAAGACTACTAAAAAATATTTAACCACTGGTCATGCACGACAATACAATTTACGCATTTTTTTTGTAATAATAAGTGATTAATATTTTTAAAATTAACAAGCGAACACCTACGATTGTTTTGATAGTTCGTATAATTGGAAGCCGCGAACCAAAGCGTCGACAAAGGAAACAAGCCTTTGAGGCCGAGGGGCGAAGGATTGGCATTAATCACGATGAATTAACAGAACTGTAACACAATCAGTAATTAATAGCCCGTATTTATCGGCCTCAACATAAATACGAGTGCTCTACAACGCCGGGACAACTCAAAATAAAATACTCAAAATAGACCTCCAAGTGCGAGTGCATAAATATAATACACGGCGACCCGCTGGCAAGCTCATGCTCGCTGTCATATTAACTGTTACATTAAATTACTGCTACGAAACCGATCGACCTTTCGTACTTATTGTCTTAGAATTGCTCGACGCACTTTCGACCTTAACACTACAAACACACAGTCGAAGTTAAGCTGGCAACATCCAAAAACCTAAGACGTTCCGAAACTGACGCACCATCACCAGCGAGGTACCGAAGCTCGCACATTGATTTCGGCTCTTTCGAAAAGATATCTTTTTTGTTCATTTGTTTGTTTTAATAATATTTTATCCGATGTGATGGAGCGGACGCATTTGTCAGTTTCTTGAAAT
This sequence comes from Udranomia orcinus, assembly GCA_018247775.1. Lineage (NCBI taxonomy): Eukaryota > Metazoa > Arthropoda > Insecta > Lepidoptera > Hesperiidae > Udranomia > Udranomia orcinus. Next base: position 12,154 of record DWGW01000437.1, read on the forward strand.
ATAGCTGCCTGCGACTGACTGAAGCCAGTCCACGTTAATTAATTGGTGAGATTGTAAGTATGTTAATGAAGGTATAAATTACTGGGTAACTTTCCTTGGTATGTAATATATAAGCAAAAAGTGTTCCAAAATGGTTGATCGGGAAGTGATGAAGAGTATACTGTTATATGAGGACGTTATCTCTAGATGAGTATACATTGAACCTCATTTATCATCCTGACAATGTGACGAAAAGACGCAACGAAAATGGATACTATGTGCCGTTTAGTAAAAGAGCAACTTCACGTCGACCAAAATAGCATCTATTTTCTGTGCCTTTTAACATAGGAAAACTTTCAATAATGATGCATAAATAGAAATACCGTTCAAGGGAGAATTGTTTAAGGCAATTTGAGGACTAAAAAAGCAAAGCAGAGGAGTATTTTAAATTGGCTTACATCACCGACCATTCTATAATTAAATGTACCTAATCTGATCCATTCAAACAATCACAAACTTGGTCCATATAACATCTTTACAGGACCTACAAGTCGTCGTATGTTACCATCTTCGTATGACCGCATTTTAAAAACGAATCACTTAAATCGGTGACATTGAGAAGCGACATTTGGCAGCATGACACACGAACAGGACCTAAGATCGCGCTTCAAAACATAACATTATTCACATCACACAGCAATCGCCAAATGACATCCACTAAAGGCTTAATCACCCAATATTGATAGAAAAGTTAAAGTTCCTTTAACGCAGCATAGCGAATGCGTTTCGTCGGTTCGTTCTATGTCGTTTGTCTAACAACTCGTAATAGGCGACCACCATTAAGTGTATTAACCCTTGTCGTACGAATGGCGAATGTGCAAGTCACCGTGGTTTGGGACAATCGCCCCTTATTATGATCCCACTTCCCGATTATGAGATATGATACAAACGTCGGCGCCTCTGAACTCTGTTTAGGGTTCCTTAAGAAGTTCGTGGGACCGTGGGACTGAGAAAAATGTATTGAGTTTGTGAAGGCATGAGTTTCATGCATTTTCTTTTAAACATTATTATGTTATAATATATACGAGTATTATAGGTATAGTTCGTTTCTTACTGTTGAGATCTTATTTACGGGTAAAATAACAAAAAAGTCGCTAAATAAAAATGAGTTAATATGACGCTACAAATATCTCATTTAGTTGACAATCTAATAAAATACAACAATCGGTAATATTTCACGTTTTTTTCGCATACTCAAATTACCTGTAGCTTGATTATACATAACTATCTAGGACCTAATCAAATGAATTTCAAAAACTTTTGGCAGTTCCTTGTCAAAGCGATAGCTAAAACTCTTTGTAAAGAAAGATGCTCCGTAAGAGTATCTTCAAGGTCTACAAGTAAAAAACAATTTTACACTAACAAAAACACAAGCAACATATATTAAAAGCTTAACAACAGCAGTTAAGGCTTGTAGTATTGAGCAACATAAAGTAAATCTATCGTTACAAGAAAAGGAAAGGTTCTGCAATCTTTTAAGCAAAACTTAGTAAAACGCAATGTACCGTAAGGATTCACATCGACTGAGGCGACAAGATCACGTAATGGATAAAAGGCCGTATGCCGAACAGCATATTACGTCCAATTACATTATTATATTCACTTGGAGTTTGTCACGAGGGCCGGGACGAAACGCGAGAGTATACTAACGTACCTATATATACCGTGTATGCAGAGTTTTACACCTTAATGAAAATTATTTAGCGCCTTTATGCTACGCTTTATGTAAAGTTACAACGTGATTATAGAAAATGGTCTGAGCTCTGTGCGATGTTTGCTCTTGTATAATTCCATCTAAAACGTATAGTAAATATAGTAAACATAGTATAGTATAAATACCAGAATTTAAAAATATAATCGTTTTATAAAAATATTTGAGTATAATATTCGTTGGTACTACGATTATACCGATGTTCCCTTTTAGTGAGGATTTACGGACTGGGGTCGAAAGTGATCCGTGATTTTTTTTTGGTTCCAAATAGCCAAGCGTTTGACCGCAATCTTGCCTGATGGAAAGCTAAGATGCGGTCTAAAGCAGAGCGTGCTTGCCTAAATAAAACATATTCACGTTTGCCTTGAAGACCTTTAAATTGTATGAGTCTGGGAAAACAGCTATTGAGGAACAAATATGCAAAACGGTTCGTCTAATAAAACCTTTAGTTGGTGTGTCATTGCTTGGCAAACACACTGCCGTCTGTACACTTAGGGAGACAGAGTATATTCGTTCAGAGTATATTCGCAAGAACGTTATTTACGTAAATAAATCTGCTTTTTATCCAGCAAATCGCCTTAAAACGTCAAGACGTATTTGCGCTTTTGGCGTTCTCGCCACTCAAAGCACACGGTGAGGAGCTTTATCGACGTATTGTTGCGAACCGACATACGTTTCTCCCCGCGAACAGTGCGTCATAACGCGTTCTCAATACCTCTGAGATTTGTCTCACCCATTCCTGGTTTCTTTGGACAGGATTCAAAGAACACGCTGTCGGACCACCAGGGTAATGGCTGAACTTGGCGGTATATTAGTGATAAACTCTCCGTCGCGGTTATTACGAGTATTTTCGACTTAGGATCGTCGACATCTTTAAAAAATGTACGCATTCCGACGAATATTATAAAGGCGAAAGTCTGTGAGGATGTTTGTTACTCTTTCACACAAGTATACTAAACTAATTAACATGAAACTGTAAAGTAATATACATAGCTTATATACAAGAATAGCACGTGGTCTATAATTTATAAACATATTGCGTAAATTGGCTAAAATAGAAAGACAAGTCAAGTAAGCCGAGACCATTCTATAATTCTACTCTAGTACCCCAATAGAATGCGTCATAAAAACAATTCATAGAAATACTATAGTGATATCTACTACTATATATACTATACTACTACTATATACTATATACTAGTAGTACTATGCCTGGTTTATTTATTTATTCTTTATTGACCAACAAAGAAGTGGTACAAAAGGCGGACTTAA
>DWGW01000438.1:0-15163 GCA_018247775.1 Udranomia orcinus
TGTTCGATTTGTTTGCCTCTCTCACTCTTAACTACCCCTTTTACTAATACTATTTTGCTACTACTAAAAGTAGTGCTGGAAAATGTATGCACACATTTTCAGGGTATATATAAAGATAATAGGGGTATATATATGGATAAAAAATACTTGTACTAAAATTATCTTTTATCTAGAAAATAGTCCCAACTGATACAAAAATAAGCTGTCTGTGGTAGTCTGATCTAAAAATTAAAACCTAGGTAGTTCTATATATGGGAACTAGCTAGTTCAGTAAATATAGTTTATCTGTATATGTCCGGTATATATAGGTTCTAAACCGTTTCGTCTGTGTACCCAATCTACGTGAACTTTATAAATTTATAGTGGAAGTAATAGTGAAGTACATGAATCGAAGTTACAGACCATGATAGAGAAATAGGGAGCGAAGGATAGAGAGAGATATGTGTTCTGTGCATACAAACGTGCACAAGTATATCCGTGGCCGCAATCGCTAGAGTAGGAGCAAAGGGTACAATATGGTTATTGGCTTGCAACTGCTGTTCAATAAGTAAAAGATAACACGCAAAGATAAGGCGGTTCACACACGAATAACAAACATTGACCAATTAATAAACTGAAAAGAAATAAGAATATTATCCTGACAGCATTTACTGGGTTCTCTAAATTACTCTAATTCACTCTAAACTAGTTAAATTGTAGAAGCTTGCACTCACTACAAATATTTATTTTATGTCAAAACGTGAGCTCGCCTCTGCGGCTGCTGGCGGCTTAACGGATTACGAGATACATTTTATATTTTCAATTACATGAATTTCGACTTAGGTCTAGAAGTACCACGTCTAGTATGCACCTATCTTTAGTTTATTTTAGTACCTTTATTTTAAAGGACACTTCATTTATTTGTTTGGGTAGCTTTAAGTGAGCCCCGCATGGGATAGGAATTATAGGTATAACCTTCATTTTAAAGTACACTTATTTATTAGTAATGATTAGTAATGTTAATAATAATAATAGACCTATACTGGACAGAGCGCGACCCCTTGCACTTAATGAGATAATTAACCTAATTCTCAGTACAAAAACTATTTTTGACGTAACGTGATTATATCGTAAAAGGTGCATACATTTAAAAGATTTAAGTTGGATTAGGATTTTATCGCGAGAATATAATTTATATATTTTATACAATTCATTCTGAGTTTTTATAGGTTCTAAAATAAATAAATATAAACGTTTTAATTGAGCTGAAAATAGGAATTTTACTTATTTTCTCTTGTGATAATGTTAATGTAGGTACTCTAAGATTGGTATCAAGTACAAGTATCTAATTGAATCAATTACTTTTATGTAAATGTTGAAAATATAAGCAGGTTTTCTATTTCAGCTTGATTCTAGTTCCCGTATGTTTGAATTGTAAGCCGCCTAAGATGTTAAGCCTACTGTGATCGTTTGTAAGCTCCGCATAGCATAGCAGTGCGCATAAACTTTTGTGGAGCACCTATGAAACAAGAGCAAAACAACGAAACTCGCGGTCAGTGCAGGGGCTTAAATACTTGTTAGGAGAGCTACTGGAACTGAGGATTGGCTTCACCAGACCGGGCACACACTGCCACGCTTCACTTTTGCGCAAAGTTGTGCATCTCATTGTATACTCATACAGCGTAGTTAGCGAAATGTGACAAGATGGTTTGTTATTTTTCAGCACAATAATGTTATCGTCCTACCTTCTATTATTTGTAGGTTTGCGTGAAACCGTATTCATTAGTCATCAGCATAGTTGATAGTGCAATATTACTGTAGTAGCAGTGGAATCACAAGAGACTCCGTTTACTATTTTAAAATAAAAAAACAAATTGGAAAATAATGTTTTTAGAGATAGCTAAATATTGACGATCACACATAAAAACTTTCTCCATTTTTTATACTACTATTAAATATTAATAGAGGATTGAGTTCATAACTAATTTCAAACAGAATATGCAAAGAAAAGTCGTGTAAAGTCTTAGAGTCTTAGTGAGCGATCCTCAATGATTTGTCAAAAAGTTTTACCTTCCATATACATACTTTCACTGATTTGAGTTCTATCCAGATGGTAACGGGTTTCATAACTTCGGTTACACAAACATTTTCACTTCCTACCGAAAGGTTTGTTGAAGGGTTCTATTATTATTTCTGATCTAGGTTTGTATTCACAAGGTTGATCGTCATTGAATAGTGCAAGCTGTCAGAACCGTTTCACAAACTGACAGTATTGTTACCCGCGAGCAATGCTGTATTTCGCACATAATAGATATCATTTTTGACAAACGAGCTACATTTCCTATATAAAAGGCGAGGTATGTATGTTCCCTATAGATTCCGAAACGACTGGACCGATTTCGATTAAATTTTCAAGAAATGTTGAGATCGTCCTAGCAAGTGATATTGTGAAGTCTGCAGTTTTGAGGGTAGCGATCAGATTAATATAACTTTTTTTTGTATCAATGACAACTGTTGTCGTTCTACTGTGGTTTATATAACCCGCATCAACGATTTAAACGGACGGGAAAATAATTCTGCGCCTCAGAATCATTTGCTCGTCCCCGTCTCCTTACGAAGTGAGTCGGGTTAGTATTAAATACAAAAGCTATCTAGTATCTATCTAATATTGTAGCGGCACAGAAGCCTAGTGCACTAGGTGCAGTAGACATAACACGACTAGCATTTGCAACACACGCCGTCTAATGCTAAGCACCTGCTCACTGAATCCCAAGTACACCCGTTTCCAGTATTACGCAGAGCTGAAACCCGATCTTAAATTTTGAAGCAAATTAAACTTTAAACTAATGGTTAGTTTCTCTAATACATCGATATTAAGTAAACCGACCCATCTCTTACGGCTTGCAAATATTGCTTAACAAAGTATCAAGTTATTTCCGTGTTTATATTTTCTTTGTTCATCGTACCAACCTCATGTGGTAATAAGAACAATATTTCTGAGTAATTTGTATGTAGATGCATATGCAATACACCTATTGTTATCCTTAAAGCCTAATTGGTTTACCGGTAACGTATATGTATATACTCAAATATAAAAATATATTCCTGCATTATTTTAATGTGAAAACGTAGCACCATAGTAAGAACACTTGTCCATATTCATATTGTAACTTCATGCGAGTATGTTATACTTAACGCTGTCGAAGCCGCGGACCCGAGCTGTGAAATATTAAAGCTCTGGCTCGCCGATACATTCAAATTCTGAGCTTTAGTGGGTATTTGGATGTTTAAAATTAAGTATAAGCTTTTGCCTAAAAGTAATCCTAACGAATAAATTTCATTCATTATCAAGAAAATGTAAATAAACATTATTTTTACGCATTCATTGCGAAAGAGTATAAAAAATTAAATCGAGGTCGTGAAAAACAGCCTATCAAAATATTACCTGCGAACCTAAAACATTCATAAATATTCTAGGCATCAAAGTTTCTCCAAAAAATATTCGGTATTCTTTTCTCGGCTTTCAGCGAACGATTGTATTCACCATCCACTTGTACCTTCTACTTCTTATGAATATAATTATATATTTTGGCATAAAAATAAAATTAGCTAGGTATACTTTCGTGTTGAATAAATTCCATAAAAATCAATTGATTGTGTCACTTCTGGACTTATGAAAATGGTTGTAAAAACACGAAGAAATACCACGTTTAATGAAAATATTATTTCGTATTTAACGACCGTTACTAAGTCGCGAGGGGCGTTAAATATTGAAGGTATGCCAATCAAACGATCAAGCTTAAGGTACACGTATTAAAAATAGCTATTTACTACGGATTCGTTTCAACGAAAATTGTAAGTTCAACGTACAAATAACTTAAGTTAGATAATTAAGACAATACACAAAATCACCTGTGGCTGGGAAGTCATAACTGAAGGAGAGAAATAAACCATCTCATTTCAGCATATTGTTTGTTATGATAAAATTACGAGACTACGAACTTTACCGCCATATCTTAACATTCAACAGCTTTATCCTCTAACTGCTTCTTTATTGTCGAAGGAAGAAAAAACAGGTGACTCCAAATATGATGGTACGTAATCAAGGAGGTCTTCATTTCTGTCGATGTCACTCAAGAATATTATAATTTAGATAAATAGCCATACCATTGAAATGTTATAATTTTATTATAAAAAAATCTTTCTTTATAATAAATTGCACTAGATAGGAACTCATAATTTTAGTAACATTAACCTTTACCGCTTCAACACTCTATAACACTTTCTTCAGTCATAAGTGCTTCACGGATGAACGCTTTAATATTACTTTTAAAGAGTCTCTAGGTCATTATTATCTAACTGCAATTTTATTCTAGTGCCGGATGGCTGAAAATTTCAAGAAAATGCTAAAGTCCAGTCTCCGGGGAACAGTTATTCGTTAAATTCACCTACGCTGGCATTAACATTTTTAATCTAAGCTGCAGCTGTAAAGCTTCATAAAAACGCAATTTGTGCCATTCAGCGCTTGCAGTAATACTGGCGGAACGCAAACTAAGACCGGAATGCATAACTAGACTTAATTGTCTTGTAGTATCCACCTTCTTGTTTTGCATCTGCATATTACACCGTCGCGTCTGTGCGATACGGTTCGGGGCAAAAACCATAACGGCATTCTCTGTTTTGTTAATTTTACCTTTGTACGCTCTAAGCTGTGTTATAAGTGTCGCTGAATAACTGCGCAGTTTAGATTCGATAATATCAAAGCTCATTTCACACTGTTTCACAAAATGTTTGCTACAAAGTAGAAAATATATTTTGAAAGGTTTACTGAAAAACCTTTAATAGAGAATCCTTCAAATATCATTTTCATGGTATACAATTCTTTTTACGACTGAAAATTACGTGGCTACAAATTTTTGCATGAATATTAACTGAACGTAAGGCATGAAGCGACGTGACGTCGACCCACATACGACACGACGCCACCACTCCGATATATACGTTTACAATGTATGCTTTAAAATTAGCCTCCGCCCTCCCCTAATGAGGTTACGTCGAGCATATGATGTTCCAAGCCCTGTTTCTTCCTCCCCCAGGCTATCACTTCCTTCCCACGGCCGTAAAATTAGCGGTATCTGTATTAAAAATCTAAATAATACAAAACAATTTTCCTTACGTGTTTATGAACGCAAACAGCTCTTAGCTCGGCTGAAGGCGGCGCCTGGCGTTCGTATTGTTTGTCTTGCCGCCTCACCGCCGCACGCAATACTGTTATAATACAATCCCGGGTAATACAACTTTGTAACGCTGTTTAGATAACATTTTAGGCCTCAGGAAAATCCTACTTTAATTTGAAGACAAATATTTACACGGATACACGGGAGACATTCTATGATATCTTTGTTTGTATTTTGTCCTATAATTATAATTCTGCTAATCTAACTAATCACAATAAATATATTTCAACAAGTTTTTAACACTTATACACTTTAAGAAGTTATTCAATTATAATTCTATTGGGTAGTTTTAAAGTGACACTTGGCGTGATTATCCGCCTAAAGCTGTGGCGAATGATTGTGTTTATATGAACTCATAAGGTAGCTTTATCTCGTACAAATAGCAGGACAGTGTGGATTCAATAATTTGTTGCGCTCCCGCGGGAAATATCGCTCGGCCGACGCCCCGCGTCTTGCTGCAGAGTAAATATGGAATGTGGACACGGATGCGACAGGCAAATATGCCGGGAGCATCCAGAAATGTTTAATATTAAAGTATCACTCGCGTCAGTTCAAAGTTGAAATTTTGTTCCACCAGTTAAAAAAACATGGTTTGCAGATGGAATATATGTAAGTAAAATTTCGGTTATTTCTCATACGTAGGTACATGTCTTCATTAATAACTACGGAAATGTTACGAGTTTCGCTCGTATCACTAGAATTATTGCTTGTGGATTTGTCGGAGTTAACAAAGTGGTACAACCCATGAAATGTGTTATAGGTTATTAAAACTGAAATTAGCATATTAATTATGATTCGTGGAGAGATTCCTTACAAAATTGGTTTCGGCTTCAAGGGCCGGTTTACTAATTTCCAATGCCCTTTCATAAACAAGCACTCGTCGTCTATTTGTCTATTATATAAATGTTTATTAATGTACACAACTTGCAGCATTATCCATTTATATTATAGATGTCACCCTTAGTTGGAGAGCCAACAGAAATTTATTTGAGAGGACATCGTGCCTCGCAACAGGAAACATATGAGATAAATCGTAGCGCAGCAGATATGAAGCGAAGGTTTCAATAATTCGTATTGGGATGAAACTTCCACACTGATTCAATGCTCCGTTCTCTCGGGAAATACATTCGGTCCGTTCGGCGCCCGTTACCTCGCCCGCGAACATAAATATGACACGCGAGTGACAAGTATTTCATTTTTACCTCCTTTCGTATTTCTACCTGTGTGCGGATAGCGTTGGTGCACGTTTCGTTTTATTTATGATGCAAGTATGCCACCTGATGCACGCGCACTAGTACACGCTGCAAGTGTGGCGAGCTGCTTGTTCTCCGCTACTCGACATGTACTTCACCTACATTATCACATGTGACGCTGCTTCATTTAGGACATACTACATACTACTGACTACTACATATTACTATATATTTTTAATATAAAAAGTGCATTATTTTTATGCAAACATGCAAACATAACTTGTAGTATTTCCTCAATAGAATTTACATAATATAATCGTTTATCTAGGCTCCCGACTTTTTAAATTGTCAATCTTAAGTTTGTAGCCAATATTCGACCACTATAGCAATAATGTCGGAGCGAGTCGTCCAGCCCCGCCCGACAACCCCGGGGAACAAAACGACATTATTGTCCTAAATATTAAACCGTTGTTCCGTTTTATCCCGCGACTAATTGTATTACATCCTAAAGGTCGTTGTTCTTCCCTGAATTTCATCCCAGTTATTCGGGACAACATATCTGAAATGAGATTTCGGGCCTCGGAATTAAATATAAACAGGCTCGCTTAACGAGTTGCGATCTGGGAATTAGGTTCTGTTGTTAGTGTTTCATGTGAAGGCACGTGCGCGTCACGCGATAACGATAGATTGGAGATGATATACCCGGAGCCGGAGCCGCCAGCGACCAGCTCATCTTTGATCGCCTTTATTTGGACCTGATTTATCAAGCGACCTGTACATGCTAATATCTATAGTACAATTATTGTATGGGTAGCAACTTACAGTTCTGGCCTTAATACACATAGACACATTTAAGACTGAGTGTGGATGTCACACTCAGTCTTAAATAGATCTGAAAGTCTGTCTGTATACAGAACGCAGCTCGGCCAGTGTTGTGTGATTACTTGAGATGATATGAGAGCCAAATTACCTTATTGAGGTTGATTTTACTAATAATAGGCTGCATATATGTAAATCAAATCTACCATAATTGAAATCGACGAGCCTAATTCGACGCGGGTTAGATAAGTTAGCTGGCTAGTTCCACGACTTTATACTACCGTGCTCCGGAGAATATTTTATAGGCCCTGATTTTGGAGGACGCCAATATAAGTACATTTAAATAACTAGGAATCTGTGAGGATATCTCACCACATAGCCCCAATATGCGCTTTTCCACGAGCGCCTCTCAGTAAACACTACACAATAGAACAATATAAAGAAACCCGACTAAATCACGAACGGGCCATAAAGCACAATCAGCCAACGTCGATAGTTACGAGCTACAAGTTGGAGCGAGCCACACGACAGCTGCGCTTCACGACAATGAAGTTAAACTACTTTTAAACGCTTTCGTAGTTAATAGTCAACAAACTACAAATTGCTTTAATACCCTTCGAGTACGATTAAGTTATACTTTGATAACTTTTAAATTACTTCGGTTTTGTGACTCAGCGGTAAACCTCGCAGTAAAATACGGGTGGAAGAAGCGAAATAAAACCTACTGATTCTTTCCCCGTTCAACGGTTCGCTTTTTATTTTTAAATTAATGTGCTTATAATTAAAGAGTCATCGTTGGAGGTTTGCTTTGAAGCAAAACATAATTTTAAGGAATGAACGACACGATAATAACATTTGTACAATACATAAAATACTATAATTTGTAATATGATAATATTGTGCTCAGTCAAAAAACACAATGTATACTAATTACGTAGTAGAGTAAAGTTAAACATGAGTCTGTTCAAAGATAAATTACGGTTATGTTCTCCACGAACGCAAGTTTTTGCTACTTCCAAGAAGTTATTAAACGTTACTCCAAATGTTTACAGAATCTCAAGCTTAATGGTGAATGCCGTCTTGGAGTGATTCACGACTATTAATATTGTTGGGCTTGAGGAGATTAATTAATATTTGCTTATTGTTGTTGAACAGATGCCCGCAAACCGACACAATAAATTTAGAAAATTGAACTTTTAAGCCTTCCAAGTCTTCGGCACTCCATTCGGTAAGGTACTACAACTACTGTCAAATCAAATTAGGTTATTAATATTTTGCTATATACAACAGTTAAAGGAATAAACCGCTACTATACATACGTACATATTGTACGTGTTTTGCTCCAAAATGGAGCATAATCAAGGTTAAATCTCAACGACGGCTGATCGTGAAGAGAATTTTACGAGCTTTTTGCCTCTTAATCTGATTCCGCGAATGAAGGATTGTCTGTGAAGTCTGTTTTTGTAGGCAATTAATATTATAATGTAAATGTTATCCTATGTATGTGTATCCTCAATCGATAAAATAATAAAATGTAAGTTATCATCTTTCATATTGAGATATTTCTTATATTGTAAAATCTATTTAAAAACTCAAATTACGTGCTAAATATTACTTACTCCACATCATTTGAACGTCATAAATATGCATATGTCAGTAACTGGGGTATACGTCAAATTGACTGAGAGTGGCTCCGGCTGAGACATTAAAACTTCCTGAATAAGACTTACGACATCCGCATCAGCGGAGCAAATCTGTTAAATATTTATAAGCGACAACACTCTTATATGGAATTATTTCGCCAAAGTTCTGCACTTTTCCAAGTCCCAGTTGTCGTATATACATAATTATGTAGCTAGTAGGCAACAGCATTGATTTTTACTTTTCTTGCTTAAAAATGTGTGTCTACTTGAATGATATATGTATGTATAACACAACTGGAGCACTGTTTCTATATTGAGAGAAGTTTGCGGGACAGATGTACTACAGATACATGTTTGTCTTTGTTTCTAGATACAAGAGATTTTTCGAACGGTCGAACTTGCCGTAACTTAATTTTATCATCTGGGTATAGATCAGTTCTTGTTTTCCCTGAATTAATCGAGATTAAAAACGTGATGTTATATAACGTTCAACTTATATTTCGATACGTAAAGTCAAAAAACTAACCGATATACATAGATAAGATAGACTTAGTTAGTTTATGAGGGAGCTAGTGGATAGTATTGCGTCAACGATGATGATGACGCTGAAGATGAAGTTGTCTAACCGACTGAGCCCGTGGAGCACGCTGGGTATAGTTCGCTTAATGAAAACACAACAAGAACCTGCGATAGTCTACATGCAGCCACGAGGGATTCTCCCGCGTGAATATAGATGTAGGCGAGCGGAACCGGGAAGCTGCTAAATATTCATAAAGGTGCTCCATGCAGCGTTTCTCGTTTTTCCCGTATTTCAACTTCCGACTTGTTAATCATTTCGCTCGTCCTCGCCTCGGCTTCGAGTTCGTCTTTGATTGTTTGGTGATATGAATATGTGCGCTTAGCTTCGCTGTATCACAAAGCTGGGTCCAAACTACATGTTCCCTAGTCACTCTTGCCCATGCAATCGTGGGTAAGCATACATAAATTATTATACATTAAACATTGCTTGTACTAGAAATCACGTATTCATAATATCTGTGAATGGTTGCTCTAAAATCGTTAGTTATTAAAACGGCTTAACTCGTCTCTGTGCGATGGGGTTTGTCCAACTATTATAGTTTTGGATCTACTCGAGATACTTCACCGTAAATTTCCATCGGTTGCAAAAAGGATACTACGGAGAAGAGGAAATATTTTGTATATTTCGTCTTCATTGTATGAAGATTCATTATATACTGGAAGTTATGATTTTACGTAATAATAGTTTATTACTTAGAGACAAAACATAATAATTTGCTAATTGTTGAAACATTTTTAACGAAACCGCTGACTTATAAATCATCTTACAATGAAGTAAATCGACATTTTTCAGGCGTTTCCGTTACTCTTCCTCTCGGCAATTGGCTATGAAAGCGCTGGATTAAGACGCAGTTTTATGACCAACGCCGAGGTTTTACGAGTGTAATCTTTGCAGTATACGGGTAAATATCCTGAAAGTCTTTTTAAATATTCTGGTGTCCCCTAAATATAATTTAAGCACTCCTTTTTATGACCTAAATCAAATATTTTTTTTTGGATCATCGAATGCAGATGGGATCTCTTAAGATCAAACAAAAGCTTTACTTCTTATTTAATCCTAGGAAAATAAACATACCCAAGTAAGCTTTGATAAATTAATTTACTAGAATCAGAATGTCATTGTCTTAGTTCCATTGACTATGAAACATGCAGGTAAAAAGATGTAGTAGGATATAATAGTGTCATGTTTTTGTTTACCCCTTTACTGCAAAGGAATGAAACCATGAAACGTAGTACCTATACGTGGAAAAAGGTTTACTATTATTTAAATTACACATTTTAAGTTACACGTTTTTAATAATCTCAACATGATATAGGTCGGCGTCCAGGTTGGCAAGAACATTTCGCTCATTCCGCAGCGCAGTTCAAATACGTCAGAGATTTATTGGGGTTTTACGCGAGAAAATAAGAATATCAAGCGAACATTCATCAAAAACTCGTAAAATCCAGATTCACCATTCGGCGTCAGCACTTCTGCAAGTTCAAGAGTGCAGTATCTAATAATATTTGCGAACTTCTGGAAAAGTTTAACTCACAAACACTTAATTTGAGCAATTGGCTATGAAGCAGAGAGGTCGCGGGTTTACGACCAAGTCTCGAGAAAGAGGTTTTACAAGTTTAACGCGAAAATCAGTGGAAAAAATGGAAATATTTAAAGTAGGCTATTTCTAAGGTTTATATAGAATTTATTTAATCGTATATATCATTGAATTAATAGTAAAATCGTCAATAAACGGTAAAAAGGTAAACAGAAAAAAAGGTAGAAATCGTTGTGGTTTCACTTCGAAGACACCTCACCCACACTTATTTCTGAAGCAATGTTCGAGCCGTTGCGTTCTGGTCTGAAGGCTACTGTGAAGGAGAAACTTAACGAGGCATTTCGGCTCAGTTCTTTAGAATAGCAACGCCGACCGATACCATCGACTTCCAACAAAACAAATTCTGTCTGGGGTTATTACAGATGGTCAGAAGCAGTCCACTCACCATTACGTAGACTACGCTTGATTGTCTCAACACGTGGACAAAACAAAAGGATAACGTAACACGAGATGAGTAGAATTTCTCATAACACAAGAGCGCCAAGGTGACCTTCGAAGCAACATGAAGACGGGTTCTTGGGAGCCGGCACTAAATCAATATTTGCGGGATCAAAGCCATTTTACTCATTAACATGACTGCCGGATAACGACGTTATTGTTCCGACAATATTCGGTTTCAAGTAGCTATGAAGTCAATTTCTTAGGCATTTAGGGTACGTCCTCATTATGCCATCAATTAATGCCGCTACGTATTGTATTTATAGGTTGTAACAACAACAACAACTTGTTAACAATAACTTGTTAGAAGGCATCGAGTGATAGTGGTCATAGACTCAAAGTACTGTATTGCTTTTACAGTACTATTGTCATTACATAATATTTTGTCGTTTCTTACATTACCCTTTTATGCAAATAGAATTCGAGTCGAGTGAAGTCACAAAACAGCCCACTAGTGTAGCTAGACCCTCGAATGACGGTCCCACTCCCAAAAATGAGCAGCGAAAAGATTTTAATTAAATAGAGATCACTTTTGTAATAACATTTCTGACAAATTCATCCTGAGAGCCAGCATTAATTCAGATTATTATTTTTTAATTTTGCGTACTCACAATTAATTTGTGTGATAACGATGATTTTAACTTGCTTAACCCTCAGCTGTTTTGTGAATTTTACAAAGTTCTTCTCGTCTAGTAACTTTCGGAATCATATTTCAGCTTAATTTTTCCTTCATAGCAGCAGTTGATTTTTAAAACATACTCTCTATGTTAATTCTGGTAACAAACTAATTTTCTTCAAATGTTATCAAAAGGCATTAAAATGCTCGCTAAAAGGTAACAATGATCCAAATTTCTATTTAAAATATTAAGGTAGATTTGTGAAAGCAATAGAAATAGTGCCCAAAAAATTCTGTGCATTTTCCTTTTAAGTATGCCCTGTGCTCTCAACTGACTTCCATACACTCATTCATATTACGTCCGTAACGATACGGATCAAACGATGATTCGCTTAAATAGTTAAAGAGCGAGTCCACTACATTCGCTTCTTTCAGCGCAGCGGGCGATTCCAACTAAAAGCGCTTTTGACTCAGCACCAATTTTTCTAGCTCTTTGTAGTCATAAAAGAGCTCATCGTACTTTGACTCCACCATTTTCTAATATTGAGAATTGTTAAATGCCGCCGAGAACGGAGGTCTTGTTATGAATTTGTCTAGCATTTCATTGGTCAATTATACATTTTGTAGCATAAAGGATAGTATGTAAGTTTAAAAGCTTCAAAGACCTGCTTCCTAAAGTCTACAGAAATATCCAGAATTAATAATGCAATATTAAACCTGGATATTTCATATGAACGTCAAAAACAAAAATATTTATATTTACTTATCTTTACCCAATTAATATATTGAATAGATACGATATTTAAAATCAAATAGCATTCATATTTAACCTATTTTAAACAAATGAATTCCGGACGTAAGTCTTTCTGAACTAGTCTAGAAATGCTGTATTCGAATTTAGTCATAATAATAATAAGGGTAACAGCTTTTATATGTTAATTTTATAATTAACTAGCTCACCCGGCGCACTTCGTGCCGCCTCAGAATCATATGCCCGTCTCTGTTAGCGCAAACAATATGTTTTTACGACATCACATTAGAAGTTATCAGTGTTTTTCCACTATACTATGCATTTTATATACATATAACCTTCTTGTTTAATCACTCTATCAAATAAATAAAACCACATCGAAATCCGTTGGGAAGTTTTATAGATCTAAGCATACATAGAGATAGACAAGCGACTTTGTTTTATACTATGTAGTTTATCACTACAAGCTCAAGGATTCACATTGCTGAACTATTAGATGTTTTCCACGAGTACACATAATAACCAGGCGCAGAGTACGTCCCGGGCTCAAACATCCCAAATTTAATTACTCCATGACGAGGATGCGAGCGCCGCGGTCTGCTGCGTTATTAATCGATCTCCGAACACTCAACGAACCATTTGACAGTTTTAGTTTTTACATAAGTACCATGCTTGATTAATTCGAGCCGAGCGGCCGCGCAACGCCTGAACAGATTATTACTTAATTGGGACTGTTACATTTTGTTATTAATCAAACTTAAATTGGGTAAAGCTAATGACGAGATATTCATCACAATTGTAGAGGTAGTCTAGTATATACATGGGTTTGTTAAGGATAATAATTATAGTTTATAAGAGCAAACATACATTTGTTTGTTTATGACACTTGCCTTCTGTTTCTTTCCAAAAATAACAAAAATCGAATTTGGATTATTTGTATGACAATTCATGATTCTTAACTAATCAATAGTCGCGGTTCTTTACGCATTCTGAACATCGGGGCGTGGAAATAACAAATGAAAAAAAAATTACTTGGATAAGAACGCAGAACATCATAAATATTCTGTAAAGAAAAATTCTATTCAAATATTTTTATTAGGAGGAAAATGAAACACGCAGGTGTTATTTGTAATTTTATTTTACGGAGGAAATATTCACTCTAATCTTATTTTTCGTTTTCCGTTAATCGAGTTATTTTGTCATATAATTATTATAGACTGTCCTCCAAAAAATTTAAAAAAATTGGAGAAGAGAATTTTTATAGAGCAATTTTCGAACAATTTGTTTATTTTAGTAAAAAATATCAAACAATATTTGTTTAGGCTAGAAGAATTTAGTAAATAATAATATTATAAAAATAACAATAAAGGAAGAAGCCATGATATTACTAAGTGTACTATAGTTTTATTCCATTTTGAATTACTTTCTTCTATCTAAGAGAAAAATCTTTTAGTTATGAGCATATGAATTCAAGACTTACAAAGCTCATATTTATTTCAAATCATGATATATTTTAAAAACGAGTATCGTCTCGTGACTACACAGGTCACGCATATATTTTCCTCTGCTTGATTGCAATTGATATTTCGTTTAAATAGACGCGCGGCGATCACAACTTCAACAACAAAACCTAACGGAACATAAATTCATTTGCCAGAATTAAATTCATAAAAATCTGCATTTGAAAGCGCCCCACACAAAGAGTCTCATTTATCTCAAAATGAAATACAATTTTGTGCTTTTCACGATGTTCTCAATATAAAGGGTCGCACTGGAATATTACGTCGCCGGAATTTAAGTGGCTGCCATAAAACATTTTCAGTATCAAAAGTAGGCTTAAATGAACCTGATCTAGACACAATAACACAATAATAATATGTAATTGGACTTTCGCACTCCTACCGCCACTCCACAATTAAGTTTCGAGTTTTGAGGGAAGTGCTTGAAGTATCTAAATACTCGTACATACAAATTCCTATACGTTTTATTTTCAAAAGTTCAATAATCTTGAAAATATCGTGCGGCATCAAATAGAACTCAGTTCTTTCAAAGTTTCGATGGCCGTTATCCGCAGTGACTTACTAGTAACTTATGATAATCATTCCACAGTCAATAGTATCACTCGTTGCTCTGGAATAACCCTTGTTATTACATAAATTAGGTAATAACTATTATATTAAATTACTTCACAATCAATTGGTATTATATATAGTTCTCCTGACCGAGTTTCGACCACGGCGGCCAATCTCAATGAGCATCAGCCATCTGCGCGGGAGATATTATAGTGCACAAGCGTGTGCGCAAACACAG
>DWGW01000439.1:0-15152 GCA_018247775.1 Udranomia orcinus
TGAGATAAATATTGGCAGAAAACCAGAGTTAAGTATATTGTAGTATTATAACAATTATTGTAACGCACATTTTGAAATACGGTAGGTATTTCAAAATGTGATCAGTTTTATTTGAATAGTAGTTGTTGTTGTTTAACGTATTATTGGACATTTGGATTAACTTTGAAATTGAGATAGAAAGATTGGTTAGTTTTGTTGCTTCAATTTAAATATTATCATATTTAAATAACTTTTTAATATATACAAGCTATCAGTTCAATTAAGCCCACACATTAATTAAATACATACCATATAAAAAAAATCTAACAAACGCAAACATATAGGTAACAGAGAACGCAAGTAACAGAATGCATTCTCATTTTGCAATTTGCATAACGTTCTTACAGTTAATACAATATCGCTCGAAATCGTCCACATCGTAGTTTTATTAGCCGTTTGTCAAAGTAAATCCTATTTGTATGCTGATAGTTCCAAGCTTCGCGTGTCCGAATTACCAATAGCGGGTATATAAATCACGTCTGCGCATCAAAACAATCTTACTAATATCGAGAAAGTGGATGTTTGTTACGTAAATAGGGTTTTATGGTAAGACTAGGGTGGCCATCGATGTGGTTGACCTCAGACAGAACTTCAACACAGTTTGGAGTGGCCGTGACTGATTAGCATATCCTCAGGTGAACTGCTGACTTGTCTTACTTGATTCTTAATGTCTTGAAAACTAACCAGTTGAACTAAAAAAATACATATTCCCACCCCTGGAAATAATTATTTTTCATAATATTAATAAGTTTATTAAGACTAAGATTATAATATTACTTGTTATTATAATAAGTAAGAAGCCGCGTTCAAGAAGTAGTGAATACTTTTTCCTTAGCAAATAAATAATTTCGCTTGGGAAGATAATATGTTATAATAAAGGTATATTATCTATATATCTAGTTACAAGAATTTTAGTGAGATACATATATATTAGCGAGTGCCATATTTTACATTAGAAATCTCCCACTAATCCGTCGGATGGTGCAAAACAGCTCTTATGGTTCAAAGTTCCTTTTCCTTTAATACGCTCATAATTCTCTAAATAAAGGAACTCTGGTAATAAAAGCTGTTGTTTAGCAAAGCCGAAAAACAGAGCGCTAACCCTTAAAAATATACGACGTTATAGATTTATGGTGACCCGGAATGCGAACCCTTTCTTCTTAGACCTAGACTATCAAAAAGTGCGGAAACCGCGTCGTATGCCATATATAACCAGTGCGTTACAAGAGACTGTAAATACCTTGCCACCTCAGTAGCTCTGAGTTATTATTCTAGCGTCTATAGTAACCGAAAGACAAAAATCCTTATGTGGGTGGGAGTATAGGAAAACTAACCACTACATAAAGTATTACAGTGAGTATCACACATACGTAGTTTCGTGCTACCACTTCCGTGGATATCTTGATACCACGCGCGTCGTCAAGGTCTCCTGTACCAGCGTGTATTTGTTAAACAACTATTTAATAAGCTCACGCAATTATTTTAACGAACAAAATCAATTCTACCCGTCTACTAAAACGACCCAGACTTGATCAACATCGTATAAGTTAAATGCGTTACACATTTAAATCTATACAAATAAGTATGATGAATGTACAGTATAATATGCTACAATGGGCAGTAATATTACTTTTCAGACGACTTCTACTCGTTTATGATTCTGAGGCAACATGTTCCGTTTATTGATGCTCATGGAAGAATAATATTGATATTATATTCTCTTACTCCAGAGTAGGTATAGTCGTAAATGTTTTCACAATCATATAATAAGGAAGGGAATAAAAGAAAATAAAAAATGCCATGAGTCTGAAATAGTACGTAGCTAGCTTTTGTTATATATAATATTGTATATTTATATTTTACTATACTAATATGTTGACAACGAGATTTTTTAAGAACTGTAATAATTGAGATTTTGCGTAGTGACCGTTCAGATTTCGTTAGGTTTAACTTTTTTTTATCTGTATGCCAAATAATCTTTTTAATCTATATCTATCAAATTTAATTTTAATCACATTAGGTAGCATACGATCATGAATTCTACCTGATAATAATTGGTGCCCATGGACACCTGAAATTAACCTTGTTGTTCTCTCTATGAGAGGACGAAAAATCGACTACCGTCCGAAAAATATTTTTTTTTAAAGTTCGTAATATTTGTATTCTTTATATCCTATAGAAAATATCGATTATAGGGAATAGATAACATTCACTATAATAGATATTTCCTAATAGGAATAATATATGCATCGATTAACTATAGAGCGATATTTGTATTGTGACTGTCGCCCACAGAAGTCTGTGACCAACGTGCCTTACGTGTCATTAAAAAGCGCCTTCTTGGACACAAATATTCAGCATTAAAACTTGACCTCTCGGAGGTGGTAGAACTTCGTGGCACCAACACGCCGCCATCTAGTAGTAGTATTCGCGCCGCAGTACTTATTCTGGTTTGAAGGGTGTGGTAAGGGGAGAGACATTTAACTAGGCATTTGAACTTAGTCCTCAGGGAAAATGTAGCAGTTTTCTTACACTTAACATATTATCCATGGGCGGTAGCGACCACTTAGTATCACGTAGATTTTATCGTGAGCTACTTAAATATTGTAGAGAATTGAAGACACAATGAATATGATATTCCCCGATGATAAATGAATCACGTCTTTGCCCCGGCAGGCATGAAAGGATTCATCATTAAACCATTCCTGGCCAGTGATATGTCGATGAAGTTCCGATACAATTTCCTCTTAAATATTAATGAGTTTCATGTCTCCATTTTGTAGGTTAAAAGAAAATGATCTATAATCTTTTACGAGTCAATAAGTCGCTATAAAAATGTAAGAGCGCTTATAAATATTTTTATGGCGTCGAGTTAAAAGATGTTGAATAAAGATAAAAAATTGTCGCCCGGGGATTTAATCTTCTCTAGCTTCTTGCTATTAATGCTGACCTGTTTTTCTTGCTTTGATGCTGAGTTTTCGGTGTTTCGTCTGTCAGCTTTGTATAATTTAATTGCATTTTAATTACAGCTGGCCAAGTACGCAGCATTGCGGTTTTGTAGCTTGTACTATCGGGGCTACCTGTTGCTGCTTCTTAGACGCTTCGTGTGTACAGTCACATCTCTTCAACACGATAAATAGCTTCAGTTTGGATTGATAGTCACACCATCTCTCAAATAATAGTTAGTTCTATCATTAAGCTCAGTATATATTATTTGATTTTTGATGATAGACTTAATGTTATCAGATAATAGAACCCTAATTAAATGTTATTTTAATACAAAATGCTCGCTGTAATTGTGAGTATCCCGAGCACGATTATATCACGCTCGTAGTAACCAAACCTGCTCCACGATTGTTTTCCCTATTAGAATCTATCCTCGACCGGTAATTAATGACGATACATTTCTCATTTAAAATCTTGGCTGTCCATTGCTCATTAGCTTAGAAATGGGTATAATTTAGCAATATATTTAGAGCAATGTAGGATGTTGGCACAAGGTCCGGATGAATTTCATTACAGCTCAGTTTTGTAATCAAAGCACGGGTATGAAGTCATCAGGGTTGGCAAACGCTTGGCACGTGACTAGGGCAAGTAATACTTTCATTCAGCCAACAACCGCCTAACACGGTGTCGTGTTAGAGGAAAATATGAAAAGAACAACACAAACGTCGTTAACTTTGAAATAAAGCCACTTGGAGCGATAAAGTGGCGGATAAAAAGTGCGATCCGGCTCGAAGGACCATTATTGTAACAGTAAATTGAAGTAAATTAAAACAGGTCTGTGTTCGGACTCGGTAAATGGCGTGACTATTTTCTTTGTTATTTAAGAAATTTTGTTTACACGGTTTAGTCTTATTTCGCTTATCACCTTAGCGTTTGTAGCTTTAGCTTTTGAAAAAATATTTGTAGTAATTTAAACTTCACGTACACGATTTATAAGAATTAGAAAAATACTACCTATACACGTATCTCATTAAGCTGCAATCCGAATAGTTAAACATCAATATGAATTGAAACCAGCCGAGCCTAGTAATGTACTACTAATCCACAAATA
The DNA here is from genome assembly GCA_018247775.1 of Udranomia orcinus. Taxonomy (NCBI): domain Eukaryota; kingdom Metazoa; phylum Arthropoda; class Insecta; order Lepidoptera; family Hesperiidae; genus Udranomia; species Udranomia orcinus. The sequence goes on from DWGW01000439.1 coordinate 4,097, forward strand.
CCATGGATTCGAGAGCTAAATCGAGGGCAAACTGAGAGAATGAGGGCTACGCACATAAATAAGGTTTACCACAAACCCGCAGCCGAAGAGCGGCACACGTTATCGCCGCGCACCTGGTAACGGAGCCTGATATTTAATTAACATCAGAACATACTGTTCTGGAAGCGGCAAGCATAATTATCATTATATTAACCTTATATATTAAGTTATATTTTTTAATAGAATTGTCAACGAAACATGATTCTCTATATCTATATTTACAAGTCTCATTATTGAGCTTGATACTGTTATCTATGTATGTAAGTACCTACCAATAATCATAATGTACCCGTAAATTATGTGATGTGCCATTAGTATGAAGAAAAGTTACAGTATTGTTGTTGTTAAGGTTTTTGTATTTATCGAACCTTATACTCGTATATGTAATATGAAGCACTTACATTCTTTCTTTATAACATTAAGGTAGTAAAGGAACATGCAATCCACCTGATGGTAAGTGGTCAGTGCCACCCATGGCCATCTGTAATCAATCTAAAATATTATAGGACCCAAGTTCTATTATTAGGTAGATAATTGATGTTGATGTTGGTACCCTTGAGGACTACGTTGGAGCGCCTTGGTATGACCTGACCTGACCCTCTCTGACCGCACCCTTCCAATCAAAGCATAGGATAAGAACACTGCTGTTATGAGACAGAAATAGGTGTGGTGGTGCTGCCTCCAGAGCTAATAATCTATATAAAAGATACCGTGTGCATGTTCGATACATGATACCATACATCGTTTAATAAATACTTCCACTTTCTTATTTCCCTAGAAGCTTAATCGGCAATCGCTACAATACAATGAGAATATTATGTTAATACTTACTTAAATTCGGTATATAACAAAACCGATTGAAGGATTATCATAATAATGTAAGAATTAATCATATCTGCAGCTGTGCCTTCAATTATCCCTATATCGGAGGCGCGCGAGCGTCAGGAGGCACTCGCACAATCTTAGCCCGCTCCCTAATTGTATTCAGTCAATTAGCATACGAAATTTCATTTACAGGCCCACGCATCTAGTTGTGAACAGGGCTGCCCTATAATACGCGTTTATTTAGCAATGTTAACTTAAATGTTAACGAAAGAGTCTGAAATATTTTCCGTTACAATATGTATCTATATAAGATGTTTAGAATTTATTCAGTTTTCTTAATTCCAGTAAATTAGATGAAATGAGATTTTAAATCAGTATTCACAGTTACACCGCTCAATAGAAGAAACCGGAAGAAATTACGTAAGAGACCCTAATCAAATATGATCACGATCATGATCAAGATCCTAGGTGCAATTCATAAACTATCCCCTTTATTTTCTTTAATTGTATTTTTTAGGAAAATATTCTTGGAACTTTGAATCGGATAGAAGCAACCCTACAAATAATGTACTACAGCTATTAGTATGTTATATAAACCTGATGGTATCCGTGTCTGTTTCATAATGGAATCGGGCTTAATCGTTCTACAATTGCCTTTAATCTTTCAGAAAATTCGTTTGTATTGAATCCATACGAGGAGACGATACTAGTTGTTGACTACATTCATAATACTAACTGTGGTCTTCATCATTTGAAATTGAGTTGTTGTATAGTGATTAGAAATTTCTAGTAAACAAAAATATTAATTATGTACAAGGCAAAACAGATTTCGAGGTCTTGTGCAAATATAAAGTATACAATAAAATGGTAAATATAAAATAAAATATTTCCATATAGCTACAACTCTTTTACTTGTTTAATTAGTGAAAATATAACACATCGCATTCATCAGCTCGTAGCCAATTTCCCTGGGGGCTTCGCTTCATTAATTTACTCATAACGACTCTCGCACTAGTTCCATCGCATGGATATTTTGCACTTAATTATACTCGATAGCAGTCGATTGATACGACGGTAAACTTCCTCGGGTAAGGGTAAAACATGGACAGACCGGTTGCCCTTAATCAGTGTCTGCGTTATTCCGCATTGGTGACTTTGCTCCGCTTCGTTGTGCCTATCAGCATAACAGTATTTATTAACAATGGCTTAATTGAGGTTATTAGATATTATTATAGATAGAACGACAGGCTCGAAGAAATCTGAATTACCATTAATTATATTGTCTATAAAGCAATATGTTTGATTTCCCCCAAGGACTGAGAATTAGCTTACGTCAAACAATGGCATCTGTTGGCGGAATCAATCACGAATGCATGGAATAACGGAGGCCGGTGGGCAGCGCCGCGGGCGGTAGATGCATTTTGAGCTAATGAAGTTGGTGCCATTTGGGGATTGGTTACTTACCATAACCAAATCTGAATATGGTAAATACGAATTTTATCATGTTTACCAAATTATTAGGCAACTTCGTCTCGTCCTTCAGTTTAATTGTCGGGGTTACCGTACAACTAGGGTGGTGGTAGTTCTTTTGTGAACAAGTTATGTAGTCCTTTAGATTACGTAACAGGAGGGCGATGGCGTGTGAAATTTTTGTAACTTTTTGTAGCCGTAATGGTTTGAAGAAATTTAATTTGTAAGCTGAAGATTTGTTTTATGTTTGAAATATATAGATTGTTTACCGAAAAAGAATTAAAAGCTTCAAATTTTTCTTCGGTAATTTCGCATCACACACAAAGCGCATTTTTTCAGTTCTACACAAATATAAGAAGTCGGAATTTTTGTGTTCTGATGAAAGATAACCGATACCTAACAAAAGACGTCACGTCAACATGACGAGGACATTCTTTGCAAAACCCACGGAGAACGCAAGATAACGTTTTCAAAATAAATCGTTCTCAAAGCAACAGGTCCAATAAATAGAAAATTATTTTCCTTTACCGTTCTTAGCAAACAACCCTGGTTTGTTGTGCTTACCTAATGTGCCGTGTCCAAATATAGGGGAAGAAAATTGTGTGCCCGAAACAATATTCGTATAAAGTTACGTAATGTAATAACTCCTATGTCGGCCGTAGACTCGACTCATTGAACATTTTTTTTCTATGTAGCTTTGTGGTATATTTATATTCTATAACTCCTCCAAACAAGAAAACCATATTAGAGTATTATACACTAAAATTTACCAAACCGAATATAAATCGGAAAAGGTATATAAATCGCAAAATTCATTTAGTATAAATGTACCTAATCAAGTAATTAAGTAACTGGTAGCGACAAAACGATCATGGCCGAAAATCGAAAACCACTGTTATCAAATTCCACAAGATCATTCAGATATTTTTTTAAGAAATTCGTAGTTTATTTTTCTATGTGTCCATCAATTCACGTAAATCCAGCTGGTTCGTTCCAGACCCTCAGTTCCAGGTAGATCTGGTCAGATCCCGTGTCGAAAAATTGTGAAGGGTTGGGACGCTTTAAAAATGCAAATGATTTACTGGTAGCTAGGTAGTAATATATTTGTACCGCCGTCCCCAATCCGCGGCGAAGCAGTTTGGTTCGGGTAGGAGCGGCCGCCCGCCGACAAAACATCTCAATTCTTATAAGGCTTCAATCTCAATCTTCAGCAGCGACGCATGTACGACTTCGGATCTAATTTCGGCTCTTTATTGTGATGTATTTAGGAGTCTGGAGTTAGAAGTTATGTAACAACGTAAATAATTTGTATTTCAATAAAATACTTATTATCAAGTTAATTATTATTATCAAGAATATTAATTATTATCAAGAAATTCGATAATCGTAATTGCGGATACAGATCCAGTACTTGTATATTTTTTTCATTTCCTCATGTAAATCTTAACACAAATATCCTACTATAACAAAGTACTATGATGACATAATGTGGGGGTCCCCTGTAGCATCACATCAGAAAGATATGACGGTACGATGGGTTGTGGGAAAATATTGTAATTCCAGAATTTCCGAATACTCCATCACCCGCAGGATTGTCTCGGGATCAACTGCGAATTAGGGGATATTGGCGCCGGGAAAGGTGCTAGGGATTGTGTTCAAATATGCCCCAGCGTGAAGATACGTGTGCGATAGTCTTCTCTCGTAACAATCTTTGTGTGTAGAGACAACACATTCGTGAACTACACGTTGGTTACGGTCTATTTGCAAAACGTACAAACTGCGCTTTTTACATATCAAAAATCACGTACGACTCATTTTCGTGGTTAAATATATAATATTTAATATTAATATTTTCTCCCATTTTGTTGTTGAAAGAATTGGCTACATTTCCAACATAAGCTTGGATAAAAGAGGAGTAATGACCGAGCCCGGTTTCAGCTATTAAACACACTACCCTATCCGCAAACATATTAATCAAATATTAACCAATTGCAGATTTAAAACATGGCTTCATTAAAATATTAAAAGAATTCATTCTAGTACTTCTCGCAGTTTAACTACCTACATACATTCAATAAAATTATTATGCGAATGTAAATAATAAAATAACAATAAATATACACGTATAAATTGTTTAAATAATTACGCGAACAGTGATGCTAGCTCTACTTATCACTCAAACACATGGTCTTGCGAAAATTTCCACATTTTGACATGACATGACACATCTATTTTCGAGCAAATAAGTTCCTTTGCGTAACTGACAGACTGACACACCCGTAAGCGGATTAGTTCGGCGTCGCCCGCCGCCGCAGCTAAGGAGTTAATTATTCAAATAGCGGCTCTTCGGCTCAGTGGCACACTTAGCCGCGCCACATCACCAACCATTGACAAAATTAGCGCACACAACGATTAACTTTATAGTCGCTTGACCTAAAATAGGATACGTCGTCTTTTAGGGAGGGGAAAGAGTACCGCGTCTTATTAGGTCGTCTTGTAAGGGGGGTGACGCGTCTTCTTAAGATAGCTTATGTGTTTTTACTATGTTAAATCAGGTTTTTCGGCTAAAATGTCTGTAGTGATGTTATATTTGTTGGACAAACCATGCGCTGCTACATTTGAGGACAAAGTTGGAACGCCTTCACCACACAAATAACAAACGTACGTACTACATTCTGGTATGACTGCTACGTTAAGTTAAAAATGCAAAAATCCTCTTTGTATACAAGTTACTTTGTTTGAAAAATTAGAAAATTATCCTACATCGCCATAAAGGACGTGGAATTTTTCAAGCGCATGAATAATCTATTTGTTTGGCACACGCGGCTTATTGAAATGTACGAGTATCTTACATGTTGAACTTATAAGCTATATAGTTAGTTGTAGACTCGGTCCTTCATAACTTACGGTGGCACCCAGATTTAATGATTTTTGATTAGTAATCTATAATAGCCTAAGATTCAGCTTAAAAGTTTGAAAGTTTTTGCGATATATGTCAGTAAAAAATTGCCTATTAAAACAAGTAGAATATGACATGTAGATTAAAAAAGTAAGACGTTTAATGCTTTATCATTTGTTGTATGCAACAGGCAAGACCATGTAGGTAAATGGGCACTGAGTCAAGACTATTTTCTTGTTCGTAAACTGATCTTTTAATAGTAATAGGTTTTTGTTTACAATTGCTGTCTTACATTCAACGGGATACGGTTTAAATCTCTCTCTACTAATACCGTAATTTGTAAATGAAACAACAAGCCCTCACTAACTTGTTTTATATTACTTTCTCAAATGTGGGAAGATTCTATCTGTGTTCTTCGAGCACTAAAGTTGTAGTGCTTCTTCATTGTCTTCTTAGGCCTCCTTGTTTATGATGACGTCAGTAGGGCCGTAATGATTCAATGATGGAAAACATATGGTGTCCTAGAACGTGACGATAACCTGATGATTGGAAAAAAGCCCACTCATGATGGACCAGGAAAAAAGTATTATCGTTCTATGTACCTCGTATTCGAGTACCAGGCATTTCAATGAAAACATAAAAAAGGATTACCTTGAGTGACACTTTTCAACACTGTGGTAACTTGAGTTTTTATATGTACATGTTTTTACATCAGTGGCACCACAAGAAAAGGTCGCTTATTATTTGAAAGTAGTATTTAATGAATTCATTAAAGTAAATCCGCTGCTGTGCGTTTGTGGAATTCCATACCTGTTACAATTGCGCTCAATCAATTCAGATTTTTCAAAACATGTTATTATTTTTCAGTTATTTGTATTAAGCTTTATAAATATCATAATATGACATATTTCTTCCTGTGCATTTTAACTGGTTGAATTATTCAGGAGGTTGCCTGGAAGTGATCACTGAGTAATAGCACCGCCTGTTGTAGTTATTTGAATATTTTGTATTCCTTTATTCTGGTGTGCACTGAACAATATTTATATTTGCATGTTTGAGTACAATACTGATTCTTTTTACAAACTGTCAATGAACTTCATTGTTTCACTTGAAGATATTAAAATGGATTAGTAGTGACGACTCACCAGTATTTACGGCTACATCCAAAGATGTGCAGCCTATCTTGAGAATTTATGGCATCATTAGAGTCTAGTTCTCTTATAACACGAATGTATTCTTTTGTTTTTATCGCATTCCAAATAAAATTCTCCAACTGACATTTTCACTATTAATAATCTTAAGAATTTGTTCACACCAAGGTAAGGTCGGTACGTTAAATTTAATATTCCCAAGCCACAGACTAGTTAAATTACAAAAGATGTACAAGATATAAAAAAGTCTAGAGCGTGTAATGAGCTAGTTAATGATAAAATCAAGTATACTAAAGAATCACGCGCCATTATACATGTACATCTTCTTAGGGTTTGCAATCTTGGTGTTGATTATGAACGATCAGAACTGAACTGAGAATTTTCTTTCAACAATAAACAATTTTGTATCTTCCAAATTGCACCTATCTCCAGGCTACAGCGTTAAAATGGAATGTGAAAATCCTCCATTCCAATCTGTTCTGAGTACAGTTGATCTGCATGCAGAGAAGCTTTATTTGCTTTATTGCAATATCCCTGCAACGGACTGCAGGGCCTTTGAGTTTGAGTTGCAAAACCATTGGATAGCAATTTCATAAATGTGTTCAGGAACTTTTGTTCTGTGGATATTATTATTACCACCACCCTGGGCGATTAGGCCGGCCATTTATCATGGAAATATGGCAGAGGAAACTGAGTTTTCATGCACTAGACATCAGACAATGAAATTCGAAAGTAGATATTGGTACTTGACAACAAAACGATGTATGTTAAATTTGGGTTGTATCCAATTTTCCTGAGGCAAAATGTCGTGTTAAAGCCTGCGTTATAAACTTTCTTATCCAATGTTTGTTAAAGCATCATCGCCACTTCCATCTCGTTATTCGTTTGAGATTCATATGCATCAGTATAGAGTCAAGTTTTGGCGTTATTTTTAACGTATCCTAACTAACATTTTCCATTAACCGGGGAAAACAATGGAAGACAGTTGACAGACAGTCACACTTTTATTAATGTTATAATGCACTGGTGCTTTACCAACGATAATACTTTTAAAAGCACCAAGATACACCTGATTCTCATTTTCATGGCCTTGTGTAACTGACGGATAGAAATACAGCCCCCATTATGGAGGATGTGGTCAGAATAGCGTAAGTCTTACTTTGGACTTTGCCTTTAAAATAAAAGTTAGTTATTTTAAAATAAAATATTTTGACGGGGGTAAATTATTTCATATTATATCAACTGCCAGTAAAATTTCGTCAAAATCGACCCGACGAGCAAGTAGACAGACGGACAAAAATTGTAAAAAATGTTCTATTGGTACAATGTACCGTGTAACAAAATAACATTTTAGTACACGGTACATTGCTTTTAGTAAAAACAGTTATTTTGATATGTCTGTTTATAATATGAAAACAACTGCTTTTACTAAATCCAATCCAATTTATCGGTAGTATGTCGTATGTATAGATCAAACTGAGATATTCAGTCCAGTATAAAAATAAAATTTATATTTAACTTAGAGTTGTTATGCAGGATTTTTGTTAGAGCTTGAAGCAATCGAAAACGCAAGAACCCATAAGTCAGTTTAACCTTTTTTACAATACTTCAGTTGTTAAGATTATACGAGTACACCTACGTTATACATGTTTCAGTGAATCTAGATAATAATTATTATATGTTAAATAATTAATGTGTTAATAACTTAGCTTTCTAACCGAAACAATGTATCCTAAACACATTAGGAACTGTTATACGGCCGATGTTTAGTTGTAAATTAAATATGAATGGACAAAATACATTAAACTTAGTTAGGAATTACTCTATCAACATTAATTCCGAGTCGGCCATTAGTCGGCCCTGCAGCGTAATTAATTTCAATTCAAATTCAGTAAGCTGTTTCAAATTATTGCCGTCCGGGGCCTTTTATTTATGCCCCGGAATATACATTCTTGTATTTGATGACACGTAATTTTACGTCAGTAAATAAATATGTTGTCATAAAAATAAAAAAGAGTAAGTTATGTACGAGTAGAATAAATATAAAATCTGTAATCTCAGTAACTTTATAACGACAAAATTATAATATATTTTCAAATCACACAATGATTTCTTTGTGATTGAAAAATATTATATTCAAAATTATTTATTTTTATCCTCCATGTCCACTTCTTTAAAACAAACAAGATATATTTAACGATACTTTACTTCGCTTTCACTTGCACGAGCAAGACATCGTTTAGTAAGACCAAAAGAGACGTCAACAAGATAAGGAAGGAAAACTGGACTTCCGGTGGTGGAACGGGTTTGCAGGAAATAGCTTGCAGTTCCAATTCTTGTGTAAGCTAAGTCCAAGACGTACCTGTTGGAAATTTAAATTGCTCGACGAACCGATCGTTCTACTCAGAGATTTGTATACTTTAGTAAAATAAGTAGTCGTCATTCTGTTATCGTTGGACAACGTTCTTGACAATATAATGCTGAAAATTCTCGCCTAATGATTTCATTTCAAATATAAATGCGTTTATTTTAGCCTATAAGGGTTTGTTAGTATGTTAACTATTTTATAATATATTATAGCTACATACATTGTACGTATTGAAGACAAAGAGGTATAAAGTAAAGTTCTCTTTGACTTTTCCCTGCATACTGTTAAGATCAACTCAACTAGACACATCTTCGAACAGCTCGTAAAACTAATCAACGCGTCTCAAAAATTCAACACCACAAGAGAGCTCAACATTAATTAAAGCCCCAACTGCCAGGAGCACGATAAGCGTTATAATTAATGGCACTATCAACAGTTGGGGAAGTTACGACAAGTTGGGACAAGTTTGTCGTGACGCGGACGTATATCTAAATTTACTTTGATTTAGAAGTTCGGGGTTTAATTGTTGTGTTGGATGTTGGTTAGCTCCCGTCTTCGCCTAAGCGTGACGTTTGAAGGTTTTACGAAGTTATTATTGTCCGTATATGCGCAAAACGAATATGATTAATTTATTTTAAAATTGTCACTTCACTGTTTTAATTGCAACTTCAATTTAACACTTGCAATTGCACCAAAAAAATATATAACACTAATAAAAACTAGACCAAAGGATAATCCTAGAAGAATCTGCTGAAATTAAAATTAAATGTTTTCAGTAAAATCCTTTTGATCCTGGCTTGCGCAAGGCGTAAAGCGGCGGTGCAGACGCTAATGAGAAAATCTCCATTTATTATCGCGTCTAATTTTTCTACAAAATAAAAGCTTGTTATTACAAAGAAACAATTTCGGTACGAATTCTTAGAATTCGCATTCCGACATCTGCGAGGAAAGGTTCCAGGAACTTTATTAACGACTTAATTAAAATTATTTAACTTAAGATTTCCATTAATAAAATGCCCTTAGATAATTAACTTTACTTTGGCTCTAAGTAATTTAGAGTTATAATAAAGGCTGAGTTTGTTTGTAGGAACATTTATTTTTTATTCAACCGGCCCTGTCATGACAAGTAATTTAATTTTTTGTATTTTTGTGGTCTAGTGGTTTTAGATTGTTTTTTTAGGTATTGCTTCTGTCGATAAAATTGTCGCAAAATTTAATACGGAAGAGGATTCATAATTGTGTCACTTAAACAGTTCTTCCGCTGCCAGCACGGAACCCTAAAACCTGTGATAATTAAGAACCGAAGCAGGTTATGAAATTAATATCGATCGACAATTAATTGTCGAGTGCATGCGTAATTAATGAGATTTCTGTTGAATGCAGTATTTATGATTTAATTACTACTAGGCCACTATAGTTATTGATTCTCATATAATTTAAATGTTTAATTTTAAGTGCGGCACAAATTATGCTCGTTGATCATATAGGTACCGTCGTGAAGTTTTTTTGGCTACAGACGGAGTGTCAGTTGACGATACATAATATCGAGAAGCAATCTTCATCCTTTGATGTAACTGTAAACTTCTGAACTGACGTAGCTTTGTACGACCTCCGATAGCATTTCTCATTTTGTTGCACCCATTAGGTAAGTAATTCGTGTAGTATCTAAATCTTTAGAAGTCGAATGCTAAGTTCATTAAACAAATTTCGTGTGGGGTTTGGTAAGGATAATGTATTTAGCTTTATATAGCGCGATATTTAAGCTTTAGAATTTTTAAAGTTATACTAACTTTGATATAGAATAAACATGTATATTATTTTTACATTGCACGCCGTGATGAGCACAATCTACATATTATAATGTGTGTATTGTAATAATAATAATAGTATTAAAATAGAGGGGATGGGCAATGTATGCACGTGACAAAGACACCATATTTAGTTGTAATAAAATTAGGCAAATTTAAAATAATGTATAAAAAATACTGTACGTTTCTGGATATAAATAATTATTTATTAATTTATTATATTGTGCCGCGGTGGTGGAGGTTCTGGTGGAGGAGCGTACCTGCGCCGCACTCGATTCGCGATATTCGACTTGAAAAATACATGACACTACGTATCCTTTCACTGTGGGATCATTTCGTCGCCCGGCAATGTGATATACACGCCTCCTGGGAAATTTATTCTCTTTAGACGATCCTAAGCCGTCGTAATGTATGTGCCTTTGATGGTGGCCTCCGCTAAAATATTATAGTCGGCGGCATTAGTACTATATTCGATAGAATAATAAAATATGGTAAC
>DWGW01000440.1:0-15123 GCA_018247775.1 Udranomia orcinus
TGGAGCACGCGGAGATAACAAAGCACTTACAGTAAGCTTAGGTCGTGTCTTATGACGGCCGCTTTTGGATGGTGCTGTTAAACGGCAGCGCCGCGGCTGGATTAGAGTCCAGAGAACACTAAACGTCGCCGAGCCCAGTAAGCTTCGACTAACGCTTCGGACCAAGGAGATGCTTCTAAGGTAATTGCGGTGTTTAGGTAAGTGAATAATTTTTTATGTAAAATGTTTAATAAACTATTTTCAGTTCCACCAAAGATTGAATACATTAATCCGTGCGAACCATCACCTTGCGGTTCGAATGCCGAATGCCGAGTCCAAGGAAATGCTGGCTCTTGTACCTGCCTACCTGATTATTTCGGTGATCCATACCAAGGATGTAGGCCAGAATGCTTAGCCGACTCGGACTGCCCCTTAATGTCTGCATGCAATAGAAATAAATGTATAGACCCTTGTCCAGGAGTTTGTGGATATAACGCCGACTGTTTTGTTACAAATCATAAGCCTACATGTAATTGTAAAGTTGGTTATACTGGCAACCCATTGTCAATGTGTTCATTTATACGAGGTAAGTTTTTTTAGAGAATACTTAAACATGTATAGCAGAATATAATCAGGCTTGTTATAAGCAATAAATCTTCTATTTTCAGAGACTGATATATCCGTTGTAAATGTTTGTAATCCATCACCATGTGGGACTAACGCAATGTGTAGAGAAGTAAATGGACAACCAGTCTGCTCATGTTTGACCAATTATATGGGATCTCCACCGAACTGCAAACCGGAGTGTCTTGTGAACTCAGACTGTAAGGCGACCAGAGCTTGCGTTAACAATAGATGCATTAATCCCTGTCCGAGGCCCTGCGGTCGCAATACTGACTGTAAGGTAATAAACCATAGCCCGGTGTGCTCTTGTCGACAAGGTTATTCTGGAGATCCTTTCACGCTGTGTTCTGTAACTCTTCGTAAGTATATCTTATTATTGTAAATTATGATTTTTCTCAGAACCTCCTGCTTAAAGATTAAAAACGCCATTTCTTTCCGCAGAAATAGCACCTATTGAGGCTGGACCATCAGATCCGTGCTTACCATCACCATGCGGTCTTTACGCAGAGTGTAGGAATATTAACGGGTTGGCTTCCTGTTCCTGTTTACCAACCTACACCGGCTCACCGCCATACTGTAAGCCCGAATGCGTCGTACACTCAGATTGTCCCAGTAATGAAGCTTGCATCGCTGAAAAGTGCAGGAACCCTTGTGAGGGATCATGTGGATTGTACGCTAAATGTTTTGTCAACAATCATGTACCGGTGTGCATATGTCCAGATAGTTTTACTGGGGATCCATTCAGGGAATGCTCTCCAATACCGTTCAGAGGTAGGTTTTTCGTTAGAACCTCATGCTAAATAAATGATTTATCATTTAAACGTTTATGATCGAATTCTGATTGTCACTTAATTTTTGCAGAGGAAGCACCTCCTGCAGCCTATAACCCCTGCGACCCGAGTCCTTGTGGATCAAATACAGAATGTAATAATGGAGTATGTACATGCATCGTGGGATATCACGGAGATCCATACCTCGGTTGTCGGCCGGAATGTGTATATAATTCTGATTGTCCGCAAGACAAGGGTTGCCAACGGAATAAATGCGTAAACCCTTGCATTGGTACCTGTGGGTTGAACGCTATTTGCGATGTTAATAACCATGTTCCAATGTGTAGTTGTCCTAAGGGTATGAGTGGCAATGCATTTATTGAATGTCGACCATTTGCAGGTATGTCCCTTTATGTAAAATTCATTAGCTTTTTACCTACACATGTCTAAACTACTTTTTCGTGGGGTTTATTTGGTCATTGATATTTTATATGTTCACAAAGTAACGCATATTTATTATTTTATTTATCGTTAAGTTATGTTTGTTACTTTATATATAAGATATTTTTTTTATTTTTAGTTGCCAACGTTAACCCATGCAATCCATCACCATGTGGACCGAATAGTCGTTGTCAGCAATCAAACGGACAAGCCGTCTGCTCATGTATACCGGGATACCGAGGCAGCCCACCGACATGTAGACCTGAGTGTGTCGTTAGTCTCGAATGTTCTTTGAAGGAAGCGTGTAACAACCAAAAGTGTGTAAATCCTTGTATCGGCGCTTGTGGTGCAGCTGCTGTATGTGACGTCATCAATCATAATCCAATTTGTACGTGTCCGCCGTCATTTACTGGAGATCCATTCGTTAGATGCTCCGTTATTGGTAAGTTTTAAATTTAAATATTCCTATAAATAAACACATTTTATCATTTAATTTAATTTCTAGTCGACTCTAATTCAGTCCAAAAGAATTTTTAAGAAGTTTGTACAATAACAATGATGAAACACTAATAACTCACAATAATGAGAACGCACTGTTATAAATATATAATTTTCAGTAGAAATAATTATAATAAATTTCATAATTTTCAGTCGAAACACCACCTCAAATAGATCCTTGTGATCCCTCTCCGTGTGGACCTCATTCTATATGCAGAATAAGTGGCGAAAGTCCAGTGTGTGCTTGTGTAACGGGTTACAAGGGAACACCGCCCAACTGCCGACCGGAATGTATAAGCAACAGTGAATGCGACTATAACTTAGCTTGCTTCAATCAGAAATGTGCGGACCCGTGTATTGGGACTTGTGGCAGTAATACAGAATGTAGAGTTGTCAGCCATTCCCCTATGTGTATATGCCAGGTCGGATATACTGGCGACCCATTCTCACAATGTAATCTCATAATAACGATGGAACCGAGCGAGATATTGAATCCATGTAGCCCGAGCCCCTGTGGTTCTAACGCTATTTGCAGAGAACAAAATGGCATAGGCGCGTGCCAATGCCAGGAAGGCTATTTAGGAAATCCATATGAAGGATGCAGACCAGAATGCGTCGTGAATTCTGATTGTCCTCTTAACAAAGCGTGTTCCAGAATGAAATGTGTCGATCCCTGTCCAGGCACTTGCGGCTCTAATGCTCTATGTCAAGTAAACAATCATATGCCCAATTGCATATGCCTATCTGGCTACACTGGAAATCCATTTAGCCATTGTAACATTATGCAAGAACGTAAGTATTAAGTAACAAGTAGATTTAATATGAAATTTTGAAATACATATTATATAAATAATAATACTCTGGTATTTCAGCGCAAGTTTTAGAAACAAACCCGTGCAATCCGTCACCATGCGGAGCAAATAGCCAATGTAAAGAAATAAATGGCCAGGCAGTATGCTCTTGTTTACCTGATTTCGAAGGCGCGCCGCCTAATTGCCGCCCAGAATGCGTCGTGAGCTCTGAGTGCCCACCACACTTGGCTTGTGTTTCACAAAAGTGTTCAGACCCATGCGTAGGTAGCTGCGGTGACAATTCCAACTGTAACGTAATTAACCATAGCCCTATCTGTGTTTGCAAGCAAGGTTTAACAGGAAATCCATTTACAAGATGTTATCCTATAAAAGGTATGGTTTTATTTTATTGAAAAGTTCATATTGAATTCATCAAACTCAACCATTCTAAGAGGTATTTAATGATAATATTATTTTAGTTTCACAACCACCAGTTAGCACACCAGCTACAGATCCATGTATGCCATCACCCTGTGGCCTCTACGCAGAATGCCGCAATGTTGGAGGAAGTCCATCCTGTGCTTGTCAACCAGGATATATAGGCAGCCCGCCTAACTGTCGACCTGAGTGCACGATAAACTCTGAATGTCCCAGTAATCAAGCCTGCATCAATGAAAAATGTCGGGATCCGTGCCCTGGTGCATGTGGCTTAAATGCACAATGTACTGTGTTTAATCATGTTGCACAGTGTAGCTGCATTGAGCGTTACATCGGCGATCCATTCGTACAATGTTCACCGGCACCTCAAGAAGACGGTAAATACAATCGTCATTATTAAATAACTTATGATATTTCAGTTGTATACCTAATGTTATTATTAATTTTGTACGTATTTCATTTACAGAAGTTTTTACTGAACTGGATCCTTGCAATCCATCTCCATGCGGTCCAAACGCAAATTGTAACGACGGATTATGCACATGCTTGCCGGAATATCGCGGTGACCCTTACTTCGGTTGTCGCCCTGAATGTTTAGTAAACACAGATTGTCCACACGATAAGGCTTGCGTGAGAAGTAAATGTGTGGACCCTTGCGTTAACACATGTGGCAAACAAGCCCTTTGCAACATATTCAACCACGTACCCATGTGTACATGTCCACAAGGTTTTGCAGGAAATGCGTTTTTGGAGTGTCGACCAGTAATAAACCAATTTATAGACCCATGCAATCCATCACCTTGCGGTCCTAACAGTCGTTGTAGGGATGCGAACGGACAAGCTATCTGTACATGTTTGCCTGGTTACATAGATGCACCGCCTACTTGTAGGCCTGAGTGCACTTCTAGTGCTGAATGTCCACTAACCAAAGCTTGTTCTGGTCAACGGTGTATCGACCCGTGTAAAGGCAACTGTGGTGCAGGAGCTCAATGTCAAGTTATAAATCATAATCCAATTTGCTCATGTCCACCTGGTCTTACTGGAGATCCATTTACCAGATGTATAACTCAAGGTATGTATCATGTTTCATATAATCGTATTTTTAATACAGTAATTTGATATAAAAAGAAAGAAAGTGATACAAAATTACAATTTCAGCTCCAGTGCCGGACAAATACGTCAACCCCTGTGAACCTTCGCCGTGTGGTCCAAACTCTATATGCAAGGAAGTTAATGACTCTCCATCTTGTGCATGTCTCGATACCTTTACTGGAAGTCCGCCAAACTGTCGACCTGAATGTACCGTTAATACAGAATGCCCCAATGATCTGGCATGTATTAACCAAAAGTGTAAAGATCCTTGCCCTGGATCCTGCGGTACCGGAGCTGAATGCAGAGTTGTAAGCCACGCACCCCAGTGTTACTGTCAACCAGGCTTTACAGGCGATGCATTCATTGCGTGCAAAGTATTAGATGTACCACTAACACCTTGTTCTCCATCGCCTTGTGGACCTAATGCGCTGTGCAAAGAGCTAAGAGGCGCAGGCTCTTGTGTGTGCTTGCCAGATTATGTTGGAAATCCGTACGAAGGCTGCCGCCCCGAATGCGTTGTAAACTCTGACTGCCCAACCAACTTGGCTTGTATTCAGAACAAATGTAAAAATCCTTGTAATAATATATGCGGTCGGAATGCTGTATGTAATGTAATAAATCATACACCTCAGTGCGAATGTCTGCCAGGTTTAACTGGAAGTCCTTACCAAGGATGCCTCGAGAAAGTACCAGGTTTGTAAAAAGTTATTATATCCTTAGCTAATTCAAAATGATGTATCGTCTAATATTATTATATTAACTTACTTTATTGTTTGCTTCTAGAAACTCCACCAGTATACAGAGATCCTTGCTTGCCATCTCCATGTGGGCCTAATAGCATATGCAAAGTGTCAAACGATCAGGCTGTGTGCACATGTGAACCCGGTTATTTGGGAACACCTCCATCATGTCGACCGGAGTGCGTTGTCAGCTCGGAGTGTAGTCAACAACAAGCATGTATTAACCGCAAATGTAAAAATCCATGTGAAGGAGTTTGTGGCTTAAACACAGATTGTAAAGTTATTAACCACAGTCCAATTTGTACGTGTCTAGCGCAATATACTGGGGATCCTTTCAGCCGTTGTTACAGAGTTCCAGGTATTTATGGATTCATTTTGTTGTTACCGTAACCTACTTTGTTAATATAGTATATTATTTTTTATCCTCTTTTTTAAATTTCAGTCGCTGATGTTGTCGCATCTCCAATAAATCCATGCCTACCGTCTCCATGTGGGCCTTTCTCGCAATGTCGCGATATAAGAGGATCACCATCTTGCTCCTGTATGCCCCAGTATCACGGAAGCCCACCAAATTGTCGCCCTGAATGTTCTATTAATACTGATTGTCCTAGCGACAAAGCATGTATCAATGAAAAGTGTATAGATCCGTGCCCCGGATCTTGTGGTAGAAATGCTGAATGTAGAGTGCAGAGCCACGTTTCAATCTGTACATGCCTAGACGGATATACTGGCGATCCCTTCAACAACTGCCTTTTGAAACCTTTACGAGGTAAGAATTCGAAAAAAAGATTTAATAACAACATAGTATGATTATAAATAATGTTTTTATTACATTTTTTATAAAAAAAATACTTACTCTTTTAGAACCGACACCAATAAATCCTTGCAATCCATCGCCGTGTGGACCTAACGCGCTTTGTGATGACGGAGTTTGTACGTGCTTACCGGAATACAATGGGGATCCATATTTTGGTTGCCGACCTGAATGCACGATTAGCTCCGATTGTCCCATGGATAAAGCATGCGTGATGCAGAAGTGCGTGAATCCATGTGATAATTCGTGCGGAACAAACGCTAACTGTGAGGTTGTGAAACACATGGCCATATGCGTGTGCCCGCCGAAAACAACAGGAAATGCGTTTGTTCAATGCAATCCTATACGAGGTAATGTTGTATTTTAATAGTACATATAAAATTAGTAGGCTCATCTGTTTATGAATAAACAAAACAAAAATAAAATTTTATTCCACACAATAAATTAATTCTACATGTTACAATGATTCTAAATCAATTTTGTTTTTACAGAGTCTATACCATCAAATCCATGCCAACCTAGCCCATGTGGACCATTCAGCCAATGTAGGGAATATAACAACCAAGCGGTTTGCTCTTGCATGACCTCATATCTCGGAGCACCTCCATCATGTCACCCAGAATGTACCGCAAGTTCAGATTGTCCATCCAATAAGGCGTGCAGCAACCAAAAATGTATAAATCCGTGTCAAGGCGCTTGTGGTGTAGCTGCTCAATGCCAAGTTATTAATCACAATCCAATATGTTCATGCCCTACTGGCCTCACCGGCGATCCGTTCACAAGATGCATATCAAAACGTAAGTAAACTAGATATTATGTCGTAAAGATTTTGGGTTAGAGTTGCATTACTTATGTTATAATGTGTATTTGTCCTTTGCAGCAATTTCTGAGCCCGCGGTTGCGGTAAATCCGTGTCAACCTTCGCCATGTGGACCAAACTCTGTCTGTCAACAAACTGGCGCAGAAACGCCATCATGTCAATGTATGTTAGATTACATCGGTTCTCCGCCAAATTGCCGTCCAGAATGCATATCGAACAGCGAATGTGCTCCACACAAAGCCTGCATAAACAGAAAATGTCAAGATCCTTGTCTACAGGCGTGTGGTATTAATGCCGAGTGTAGGGTCGTGAGTCACACCGCAGTGTGTATTTGCCCTGAAGGTTACAGTGGCGATGCTGTTATTCAGTGCACTGTAAATGCTCTTATCCCCAGCGAACCCTTATCACCTTGTACTCCGTCACCCTGTGGACCCAATGCCGAATGCAGGGAGCAGTCTGGTGCTGGCGCGTGTATTTGTGTTACTGGTTACTTTGGTAACCCATATGAAGGATGTCGTCCAGAATGTTCGGTCAATTCAGATTGTCCAAGTAATAGAGCATGTACCAGAAATAAATGTATTGACCCTTGTCCCGGCACCTGTGCTGTAAACGCTGACTGTCAAGTTGTTAATCATTCTCCACTGTGTACATGTCGCCCGCAATTCGTCGGCGATCCGTTTAGACAATGTATTCCGAAACGTAAGTAATTAGGATTTGCCATTAATTTAGCATATTTTCCCTTTACTAACGTAGTATATTTAGTTAAATCAATGCTTCTTGTTTTAGAACAAGAAGAAGTGTACACAAATCCATGTCAACCATCACCATGCGGACCGAACAGTCAGTGTCATGTTACAAACGGACAAAGTGTTTGTTCATGCCTACCGGAATACAGAGGATCTCCACCGAACTGCCGGCCGGAATGTGTTGTTAGCACGGAATGCTCCCCGGATAAAACCTGTAGGAACCAGAAATGTGTGTCACCTTGCCCAGGACCATGTGGACTAAATACGAAATGTAGAGTCATAAATCACAGCCCAATTTGCACATGTGAAGACCGATTCACGGGTGATCCCTTCTCCAATTGTTTCAAGATTACAGGTATTTATTATAATACAATCCCACATACATATCTGAAGTGTCAATTTGTAAAACTTTATTTAACTGTATATTACTTTCAGCCCCAGTTCAGGCTATTGAAGAAAGAGATCCATGTGTTCCATCTCCGTGTGGTCCAAACTCACAATGTCGGAATCTACGTGGCATCCCATCTTGCTCATGTTTACCTGACTTTGAAGGCAGTCCTCCTAATTGTAGACCTGAATGTACTATTAATGAAGACTGCGCTAGCAATGTAGCGTGTATTAAACAGAAATGCAGAGACCCTTGTCCAGGCTCATGCGGCGTCAATGCCAACTGTCAAGTCATGAATCATGTCGCGGTTTGCAGCTGCTTAGAAGGTTATACAGGAAATGCGTTTACTCAATGCACACCTAATCCACAAAAAGGTATTTTCTATATATGATTAATCTTAAAAGTAATTATATTACTTTATTATCTATTTGATCTTTAAAAAAGTAATTTCATATTAGTATTTAATTAAAAATAATATACAAAATATTTCTACTAATCTATTTTTTTCTTACAGAAGAGCCAACGGATTTATGCAATCCATCGCCTTGTGGTTCAAATGCTGTATGTAACAATGGACAATGCACCTGTATTCCTGAATTCCAAGGAGACCCGTACCGTGGTTGTCGACCTGAATGCGTGCAAAGTTCTGATTGTGAACGGGACAAGGCGTGTATAATGAATAAATGCCAAGATCCCTGTCCTGGTACTTGTGCACCCACAGCTCTTTGTAGTGTATTCAACCACATACCCATGTGTAGTTGTCCAGAGCGTATGACTGGTAATGCTTTTGTGGAGTGCCGCGTTATTACAGGTACGTGCATTACTACTTATCTCGATATATTACTTCTTTCTGTTCGGCTTTACATTTAACAATATTCAAATTTTTTGCAGAACCTATAAACGTCAACCCTTGTCAACCTTCTCCGTGTGGCCCCAACAGCCAATGCAGAGAAGTAAACACTCAAGCCGTGTGTTCTTGCGCGCCCAACTTTATAGGATCTCCTCCTGCATGTCGACCGGAATGCGTCATAAGTGCAGAGTGTTCTTTAGATCAGGCTTGTAGTAATCAACGCTGCGTCAATCCATGCGTAGGCGCTTGTGGCGTGAATGCTGAATGTAAAGTAGTCAACCATAACCCAATATGCACGTGTCCTGTGTCATATTCCGGCGATCCGTTTTCACGGTGTTTCAAATTACGTAAGTATCTACACGTTTACTAGTGTATTGTTATTATCGATAAATATAATAACGAATTTTCATCAATCTTTATTGAGCTTGTATTTACATTCCACGTTTTGTTACAGCTGAAAAACTACCAGACCCCATCAATGTTTGCACACCTTCACCTTGTGGTCCCAACTCATTATGCAAGGACGTGAAAGGAGTGCCAACATGCACATGTTTGGACAATTATCGTGGCCAACCACCTTACTGCCGACCAGAATGCTCAAGTAACGAAGACTGCTCTCCACATTTGTCGTGTGTGAACATGAAATGCGTGAATCCTTGCGAAAGAGCATGTGGAGCCAATGCGGAGTGTAGAGTCGTTAGCCACTCTCCAATTTGTTTATGTACGAACGGATACACCGGCGATCCGTTTACGGGTTGTGTATATGAACCCATACATTCGGAGCCTGTATCAACACCATGCTCGCCATCACCTTGCGGAGCTAATGCTCTTTGCAAGGAAAGATATAACGCAGGATCTTGTACTTGCATTGAAGGATATATTGGTAATCCTTACGAGGGTTGTCGACCAGAATGTGTAGTAAATACCGATTGTCCATCGAATAGAGCTTGTACTAACAATAAGTGTGCAGACCCCTGTCCAGGGAGTTGCGGTACCAACGCTGAATGTCAAGTCGTCAATCATGCACCTCTATGTACTTGTATTAATGGATACACCGGAGACCCCTTCAGATATTGCGTTTATCAAGGTAATACAATATTTTCACAAAATGTTGTATTAAGTGGATACATTATTGTATTAATGAACTTTATAAATATTCATTCATTTAATTTAATTAATTTTAGAAGCCCCGCTAAGTGTACCAGTGGACGTTTGCTATCCGTCACCCTGTGGGCCAAACAGCCAGTGTAAAAACATCAACGGCCAAGCTGTATGCTCTTGTCAGGCGGAATATGTAGGATCTCCACCGAATTGCCGCCCTGAATGTGTCGTGAGCTCTGAATGCTCCCACGATAAGGCGTGTATAAGAAACAAATGCGTGAATCCTTGCCCTAAACCTTGTGGTGTGAATAGCAACTGTAAAGTGATCAACCATAGCCCGATATGTTCCTGCAAGACGTCATTCACTGGAGATCCATTTACTATTTGCACTCCAGTTCCATGTAAGTATTGGAAACACTAAATCTCTGTTAAATTTAGCTTTAGTTTTTTTTTATTAATATTATATGTATATTTTTCAGTGGACCAACCACCTCCAGAAAGCATTAATCCTTGCATACCTTCACCATGTGGACCTAACTCTGAATGCAGAAATGTTGGAAATACGCCGTCATGTTCCTGTTTGATTAATTATATAGGAAGTCCACCAAACTGCCGACCTGAATGTTCTATACATTCAGATTGTGCAAGTGACCGCGCTTGTATAAACTCCAGATGTCAAGACCCCTGTCCAGGCTCCTGCGGCTTATATGCTTCGTGCAATGTCCAGAATCATATACCTATTTGCACGTGCAACGAAGGTTATGTGGGAGATCCGTTTACAAGCTGTAGAATACAAACTTTAGAAGGTATGTAAAATTTCATGTCATGATACCAAAAACATGTGATTTGTTTCTGAGTTTCAATCATCCATATTTCAATTTTAGTCGAGCCGAGTATAGCGGACTCGTGTGCAAACATCCGATGCGGCTCAAACGCGGAATGCATCAACGGACAATGTCAATGCTTGCCCGAATATCACGGAGATCCTTACTTCAACTGTAGACCAGAATGTGTGTATAGCACCGATTGTGACCAGAGCAAAGCATGCGTGCAAAGAAAATGTATTGACCCGTGCATCGGAGCTTGTGGACAAAATGCAATATGTCAAGTTGTTAATCATATTCCGATGTGCAGTTGCAATAATGGTTACACAGGAAACGCTTTCGTCGTTTGTAATCCAGTGAAAGGTATGTTATGTTTAACTTTAATAAGGTGCCTTTGATATACATTGTATAATTACAAAATGCATTTAACTAATACACTTTTTAACCAATGAAATTTTACTTGCAGCGACGCCGTTCGAAAATCCATGTAGCTCTGCGGTTTGTGGCCCGAATAGTCAGTGTCGAGAGATAAATAACCAAGCTGTTTGTTCATGTCTGCCTACGTATCTAGGCGTGCCACCGGCTTGTAGGCCAGAGTGTGTGGTAAATGCAGAGTGCTCGCAGAACCAAGCTTGCATGAAACAAAAATGTATTAACCCCTGTCTCGGCGCCTGTGGATTGCGTGCAACTTGCGAAGTGATCAATCATAACCCAGTGTGCGCTTGCCCAGCTGCACACACAGGAGACCCGTTCGTTGGCTGTACACCTATATCGAGTATGTTACTATAACATTTATTTACATTACCGAGTTTTTTTAAAGACCGATTGATATATCTAGAAATTTGTTTTATAAACGAGAAGTAATATTTGTTATTTACAATTTTCAGATGCACCTCCAATCGCTGTGAACCCATGTCAGCCATCACCGTGTGGACCGAACTCCGTGTGCCAAGAAGTCAATGGCAACCCTTCATGTACATGTATGCCTGAGTTTAAGGGCCAACCACCTTATTGTAAGCCGGAATGCATAAGCAATAGCGAATGCGCTACGCACTTAGCGTGTGTCAATCAAAAATGTAAAGATCCCTGCACCCGTGCCTGCGGTGCGAATGCAGAATGCCGTGTAGTTAGTCACTCGGCGATGTGTGTGTGTCCGCAAGGCTATAGAGGTGATCCATTTACCCAATGTTCAATACAAACTGCAATTGAAATTTTAACACCGTGCTCTCCCTCGCCTTGCGGTCCAAATGCCATATGCCGAGAACAAAATAAGGTGGGATCGTGTATTTGCAACGAAGGCTACTTCGGAAACCCACATGAGGGTTGTCGTCCAGAATGTGTAAGCGATTCTGACTGTCCCGGAAACAGAGCTTGCATTGGCAATAAGTGTCAGGATCCCTGTCCGGGCACATGCGGCGTAAACGCAGAATGTGCAACAGTCAACCACTCTCCCGTATGTACTTGTATTCCCGGATACACTGGGGACCCATTCCGACGCTGCAGCACTGTACCGCGTAAGTTAACATATCCACTTTATATAAATTACCTAAGATATAATAATAGTTTATTTATTAACATGTGAAACATTTTAAATTTTGTTGCAGTTCAAGACATCCCACCGGTTAACGTATGTTTCCCCAGTCCTTGCGGACCAAACAGCCAGTGTCGTGTTTTAAACGAGCAAGCCGTTTGCAGTTGTTTACCAGAATTTATTGGTGAACCTCCATCTTGCAAGCCTGAATGTGTTATTAATTCGGAATGCCCATCGGACAGAGCTTGTGTCAACCGAAAATGTGCTAACCCTTGTCCAGGACCATGCGGACAAAATGCTGAATGTCGAGTTTTCAATCATAATCCAATATGCAGTTGTACCGTCGGGTATGTCGGAGACCCATTCACAAGATGTTACGCAAAACCAGGTAAAATGATAATCTTCTTACGAACTCTTACAACGAATAATATTTTTTAACTTGCCATATTAATATTAATCGATTGACATTGCTTACCTACATTTTAGTGCCTCAACCTATTCTGGATGAATCAAGAGATCCTTGCGTGCCATCACCGTGCGGTACGCACGCAGTTTGCCGTAACACTGGTGGTCAACCATCTTGTTCGTGTACACCGGGGTATTTCGGAAGTCCTCCTAACTGTAGACCCGAATGTGTAACAAACCAGGATTGTGTCAGTTCCTTGTCCTGTATTAATGAAAAGTGCAAGGATCCTTGTCCAGGCTCTTGTGGACAAAATGCTAAATGTTCGGTGATCAAACATGTTGCAATTTGTTCTTGCCTGGAAGGATATCAAGGTGATCCATTCACTGCATGCGTGTTCAAACCACTGGAGGGTAAGTAAAATATGTGTTTCATAAGAAATCACTTTATTGAAAATTCAATACTTTATCTAATTCTACCGTTATTGACATTACATATTATGCCATTTCAGAACCAACACCAATTGATCCTTGTAATCCGTCGCCATGTGGATCTAACGCACAATGCTTCAATGGAGAGTGCTCGTGCTTACCAGAATATCGCGGCGATCCATATATCGGTTGCCGACCCGAGTGTACTATTAGCACTGACTGTCAAAGAAATCAAATTTGCGTTAAGAAGAAATGCATGAACCCTTGTCCCGATACTTGTGGCGCCAACGCTGTCTGCGAGGTCATCAATCATGTTCCAATGTGCAGTTGTCCCGCTGGATACACTGGCAATTCTTTCGTTGCCTGTAATGCAGTCCAAGGTATTTTTAAAATTGAAATTATTTATTGAATTATGTTGCATTTAATTAATCTGTTGCATTATTGTATCTAAATTATTATTTGCAGTTCCCGTACCAACAAACCCATGTAACCCCAGTCCATGTGGACCAAATAGTCAATGTCGTGAAATTAACAACGTGGCCGTATGTTCCTGTTTGCCGAACTATTTAGGAAACCCGCCAGCCTGCCGGCCAGAGTGTACCACGAGCTCGGAATGCCCATTGGATAAGGCCTGCAACAATTATAAATGTATTAATCCATGTAATGGAGCATGTGGTGTTAGTTCGCTCTGTGAAGTAGTCAATCATAATCCAATTTGTTCCTGTCCAAGGGACTTTACTGGCGATCCATTTACTCGTTGCATTCCTAAACGTGAGTTTTGAATTACCTATATTAGGATTATTTGCATGAGTTATATTTATGTAAATTAATTACACGTTTTCGATTGTAAATTAAGTGTAACCAATTTTGTATTCAATTTGCAGCACTTGAGATTCAACCACAAATAAATCCTTGTTTACCATCGCCTTGTGGGCCTAACTCAGTTTGCCAAACAATTAATGACTCACCATCCTGCACTTGTCAGCCTGAATTTATCGGAACACCGCCTAATTGTCGACCAGAGTGCTCCAGCAACAGTGAGTGCCCGAATCATTTGGCGTGTATAAACAATAAATGTGGAGATCCTTGTATTGGCGCATGTGGCTCAATGGCGCAATGCCGCGTAGTCAGCCATACTCCTAACTGCGTATGCCCACAAGGATACAACGGTGATCCGTTTGTTTCCTGTAACATTCAAGTCAACACACCTGTAGAGATAATATCACCATGCACGCCCTCACCTTGTGGAAGCAATGCTATTTGTAAGGAACGTAATAGAGTCGGATCTTGCATTTGTTCTCCCGGATACTTTGGAAATCCCTACGAAGGATGTCGACCTGAGTGCACGGTTAACACGGATTGTCCATCGAACAGAATATGTCAACAAAACAAATGCGTCGACCCTTGTCCGGGCACATGCGCTACGAATGCCCAATGTCAAACTATTAATCACGCGCCAATATGTACCTGTCTGCCTGGATATACCGGCGATCCATTCCGAAACTGTTTCTTTAAACAAGGTAATTTTTTTATAATAAATTTTATGCCATACATTATTAATAGCCGCCAAAAATTTTGTGAATAACAACACGCGTATTTTTCTTTACAGAAAGTGAGCCTCCATCTGATCCTTGCTCTCCATCTCCTTGCGGTCCGAACAGCGTATGTAAAGTACGAAACGAACAAGCTCTCTGCACCTGTATGCCAGAATATCGCGGTGCACCGCCCAATTGTAGGCCGGAATGTATTATAAGCGCAGAATGCCCAACCAATAAGGCGTGCGTTACTCAGAAATGTGTTGATCCATGCATTGGGCAATGTGGACAAAATACAAATTGTCTT
>DWGW01000441.1:0-15111 GCA_018247775.1 Udranomia orcinus
ATTGCGGGCTATCTGATGGTAAGTGGTCACCGCCGCCTATGGACATATGCAACATAAGGGGAGTTGCCAATGCCTCGTCGGCATATAATGAGCGCCTAATTCGTGCATTTTTTAAGAGCTCCATGTTGAAGCACACAGAATACCTATGTAATTTGGTAAATCCATTCTTTTTTCTGGGTCGTACCAATATTTAAGTTTAGATCATATTTCCTTCGTTATGGTCAGAGGTAGATGCGAAAAAAACATCTGATAACTTATACGGTAAAATATATTAAATCAAGCCTTATATTAGTAAAAGGTAGACGAACAGTGTAGAGCTGTTATATCAAAGTAAACATATAGTTTATCCTAACATATACATTAGATTTTGCCGGCTGGAACAGTTTACGAGTCGACTAATTAACACCAAAACTATGAAAATTATAGATCGAACGCAGAATTTTAGGAGGTACAATATTAAGAAAGAGTTCTATAATTTTTTTTTAGTTTAGATTAGAAACGTAATAGCAGTTTGTGGACACTCAGGTCGAAACTCAAGAATGAGCATTCTCCTAATTAAGTGCAGTGTGCTCGGCGCTCTGGTTATTATTTGCAGAGAACACAATACCCACTGCGACCTTAGCTCTACTATATGTACATTAACAGTGATGGAATCCGTCGATCCACTTAGCAGCATGCTACAGGTGGCAGTATGTGGCCTTGGTTCCAATTGTGGCTTCTGGTTTGCTTTTGGTCGTAGCATGCGATTTAATTACCGATATAGAATTTCACGGCGGCATTCTGAAATACTTGTGACAAATTTAACTCGGTAATGGTTTTTTCAATTAATACAGATAGATACACAAACTTTGGGATGGATCCAAGAAGACAGAAGTGTGTGACGGAAAGTAAAACGGTAACATATTAGACAACACAAGTGGGAGTAGTTCCGATTTAATTTTAATGCCTCGACAGCTTGAGAGATATCTGGAAAATATTTTTTGATATTTAATACGCCAGCGATCAAGAGCGAACATCTGTTGGAAAGTTATCAAGTAGTGATTCCTTGAGAGTCATGGCCTTAGTTAAATCCAAAACAACTATATTATATTCGTTTTTAAATAAACACAAAAAACTTTTTTACACTCTATAATTTATTTGATGTTTATGCACAGTAATCCTAAATCGATGTGTATGTGTATTTCGTTGGAGCTTCCTCGTAAGCAAAGTATTTCTATTTCATAAAAGTTCAATATGATAATTTATTACTTAATTGAAGTAAATTATACTTATAAAGTAATAAAAAGCTTTAGTATTCGGCTAGAAATGCTGTCAAACAGCTGGAAAATCCAAATATTATTATAGACACTAAGATTCTGACACGATTATTGTTTTCCATTTGGTCGAATTTCAACCAAGGACGTTCTTACTTTTTCACTATCAAACAGATAAAATACATAATAAATGAAGATTGAGATGGTCGTGTGAACAGTCAGCAGCATTCGTAGGCGCAAACCGCCAACGTAGGCTGTCCAAAATAAACCAGCCGTTCTAGTGAGCAGCTATATAATATCTCAATGCATAGCCAGCAAACGGTTCTAGCCAGTTGAGCGTCAGGCGCACTTCGCGTAATTCATAATTTTGACGCTCATCTTTTGCACAGCCTATTTCTGTCGTGTACAACAAAAACAGGTGGCACATTCAACGGGAATAAATGGGAGTGTCATGAAGGAGTCGCTTGCAAAGATTTTGCTATCTGTTTCAGCAATTGTTTAATGTTTCTTTTTGGCGATGTGTCGAGCTCTTGGATATGTTTTTGCAAATACACTAGAATTGGTGCGACTTAAATTAGATTAATCTTAAAGATTTTCTTATGTAATCGTTCATGTGGGAAACGAAAATAATCTAATCGACCAATAGCGTATCCATTCATTTATAAATTATATTATATAATATAACTAGTGATAGCTATTTCTAGACGTAAACTTTACACAGATCTGAACGGTGTCGATAAAATCTTATCTTGTTTAATTACATATGTAGATTATTAAATTAAGATTCATAATTTATATACGTTATGTTAAGAATCTAAATTACTAGATTCTTTGTTTAAAAGTATATAAAGTACTGTATTATTTTAGTTCCTTTGTTAACTCATAATATATAAATAACTATACATGTATGTATATGCATATATCAGTGTAAAGCAGAATGCCACACTTTTACTGAAATACACTAGACCGGAACTAAGCGAATCTATCCACTTGTCTATCACAAAACATCAGCATGTTTTAAACTTCAATCAAGCTTCAATTATTTTATAAACGTTGTCAAGATTAAAGTAATTAGAACGCCGAGGCGAATTATATTAGGAGAACAGGTGAAATATAACACAGGCCGCTACGGTTAGTAGAAAGTATGTATACAATACAGATCGCCGATCGACAAAATTATGAAACGCATTTGCACGTCCAAATCTGGGACATCTTCGCGGAATTTGTTTAGTGCAAATCACTTTATCGATTTAAGTTTATACGTGATATTATTTCAAAGCAATATCCTAACCTTGGGCCCAACATCAAAACTAACCAAACTCGCCAATATTCCAATTTTGAAATAAGTCTCTTTATCTTTACCTGTATCTGTGTTCTATTTCTTTATCTGTGTTCTATTGGCACATCAACATTATTTGTTTTACACTAACATTAACCTTGATTTTTCTTCGCAACTTGGTTATATCTACAATGTCAATAACGCGCTAAATCCTTACCTTTGAGCACAAAGAGTTTGTTGAAAGGCTTCCTTCCTTTGTCTTAGAGCAATAAGTATTACGTTTCATTTAAGTCTTCCCCTAGAATTTTGTTATCGTTCTAATATAGTAAAAATTAAGTAAACCTTTTCTACTTAAAAATATGAAATGCCGTTAAAGACACTTAGCAACAAATAATTTTATTTTCATATACGTCAATAAGTTATGTCACTGATAAGATTACCTGTCGAGTTATGCTTAGTCAATATTATATTCGAACAGTTCTTTAAAGTATTTGATCTTTAATTTTCCGTTTAAGCAACCGTAAGCGACCCTCATCGCCAACCGCCCAAATACTAAATCAAAACATCATTATACTCTTGGCACTCAGTACGTTCTAATCAGTACAAATTGCTAGTTAATGTGAGTCTATAATGAGTTGTGTAAATAATCCAACAGTGGGAGCGTCGAAGCCGGCGTTATATTCATTAACAGGCATTTTATTTACGTTCATATCTATTCTGGTTCGAAGTTTTCCGTATTGTGACCAAGCATCAAGTGAATGACGCGTAGTTTGGGTGAGACTGAAGCAAAATAATCGCTCGACGAGTGGTATGAGGCCGTAAAAATAAACAACGACTTGTCTGAGAGTTTTGCCGCTAACATTCTTATACCAGCGGCTTTTAGATGAGCTCCGTCAGGGAAACCGATGAGAGAAGTTCTTCTCAATATACCGGCTAGTAGTCTAACATAAACAAAACAATATTACTTATCTTATAGGTAAGTAATTTTATGTATTCATACTTACATACGTACGTATCATGCACATTTTTATCAGTGTGCAATGTCGGTTGAGTTGAACTCGAAACGGTGTGTATACAAGAATATTTTAATGCGAAAAGCGATGATTATCAATCTTTAATCATAATTACTTATTATAAGTTAGTATAGCTATTAATAAATAACATAAAAGCATATACGCCTGTGAGAACGAAGGCTTAAACGAGGCTGGCAAGTCGCTATCGCAATTAACCACTTAAAGCCGAGCTTATCGAATATTAAACAGTATTTCGTAAACGAGGAGCGCTGTAGGGTGACTGAATTTTCACTGTCACATTTTCATATTAAACTTTAAAAGGGATTGATGTTCCTCTAAATATTCATTTAGGTAAACCGTGAAAGATCTTTTTTAGATTCGGATAAAATATTACTCAATACTCAATTAACCACAGTCAGTACGCTATGGCATATTTTAAATTAACCATTTTTCAGTGCCAATGTATTAAATCTCTGCATTTTTAATTCAGCAATTACGAAATGTTTTAAATTACGAAATGTTTTAAATTAAGAAAATGTTTATGCATTACCGGTTCATCATTAATTAATGGATAACAAATGTTCGAAGCGAATTACAAAGCGTATTTATTGTTTATTAATGAATTACTAATATTAATATTAATTTACTACCAATACCTACGAAAATCGTGACAGAAATTTTATATTACCAGTGAGTGTATAATCGCTGGATAATATAATACAATAGGTATCAAAATACTCTACTTAGTTATCTAAACACTTCTTGTAGATTGTCGTATTCAGTTTTAGCATAAAATTTACACGATTCAGATAGAACAAAACTAGCTATCATGTAGTACGTGATTTCTATTCTAGTACAGTAAGCATGCTTTATCTCGATTTTCTTATGTGATTCTTAATACATTATATTAATAATTTCCTTTACCGGCCGCACATAGATAAGACTACATAAAATAATATCTACATAGACTAGATAAAATGTTCTGCCAACTATATCGTGAATATTGATTAGCTTTGATTTAAGTCATTACGTGTCAGTAGTTCAGTAAAAGTATCCAGTATTTTCTGCGCATTACTTAATTTTTCATATAAGAAAAATACGCGATACTATAGGGGTCGCAGTTAACTGAGTAGGTTTTTGAGGTAAAGAAGTGATATTTGACGTAAAATAAATGTTTCTTTATTATTGATATTCCGCGATATTTAAGACAATGAAAATATACCCCTCCAGCACCGCTCTCATACCTCACAAACCTACTGCGTTAAGTGCGACCTCTATAGTATGGGCTATAGTACTCAATAGCCTTTCCTCTTTTTTTGAGTGATGAAGACGTATACAAAAATGGGTGTTCCATAAAAAAAAATGTAGAGTAATTATAGAGGTGGCAAGAGGTCGTTTGACACGGTGCTGGCATCGTCACGCCTGAAGGGGCGGCCGGCCCGATGTTCGAGCGCACGCACCACTGACAACCTGCACCCTGCTCGCCGGCCACCTCTTATCCGACTATAAATAAACCCCACTGACGCACACGTGAACAAATCCTCCATCGTTCATCTAAACTCCATATTGACCATCGGCCTAGATATACATTGTGTGGAATAAATATTCATTTCTCGTACATACAGCTACCTATAATTATGGCATTCATGCTTATCAAATTATGAACGCGATTGAACGCTGTATTTCATGCGTGTGACCTAGCAACTTATTTAGTGCTTGCTTACTTTATATGAGATTAATGAAGATTTTAGATTAATGCCTGTCCTAGGGGTGTTAGCTAACTTATGAACTGAAAACAATTAATCCACTCACAAGGCAAAAATCAGATCTAGATCTGAATCAGAGAGGTCCTGGATCCCCAGTTTGTATCGAAAAATTTGTGTCAATAAAATCATAATTTAGATTTCTCAGGAGTCAGTATGCAATGTGACACATTTGTTAGCACAATAAATATTATCATTAAAAAAATATCGCACCTAGCATACATACATAGGAACTTTTATTTACAGAATAAATATTATTAAGATATGAGCCGCGAGATGAGATTAGGCTGTGTACAAGGCGAAGTAACGACATTATACGGTTTAGTTGTTCTTTCAACTGGAGGGCACCGATGAGAGCTATTGTTAACGCTGAACTAAGATCAAAAGAAACTAAGAAGAGAATATGGAGTATACATATAATATTTTCTCCTTTTGTTTCAGCTGTATGTTAGTACGATATGCATTTATATGATGAATAGGTCAGTGTCAAGGCCTTCGGGTCTTTTGTTTGGGTTACTAGTTGATAGTATATTGGATATTGGCGAGATGAACAATCCTACTTGCTCGCTTGGTTGTAGTTATAAATGTCTATGGGCAGCGGCCATTTACCTGATGGTAAGTGGCCGCATTGGTCATATGTAATAAGTCTAAGACAGATAGGTGAAGTACCTTCTTAGGTCGACTATATATGCTTTACGACCCCTGAGGAATAATTAAGAATACCGTGCTTCAGTGTATTTCCCTTACCACTTCAAAACTAGAAGACAGCAGCAAGAACCCTGCTGTTATAAGGCAGAAATAGGCATAGCAATGGTGTTTCTGGAGACAAATCGAAATGTTCGAATCAAAATGAAACTACCCCATTTAAATGATGCTAAAAAAAATGCCATTTTTTGTCAAAAGAAGGTAGAATAGCTGTAACATTGGCCTATCACCACTGTAACAAACATTTGTGTAAACTTTCTTTATTACTTCCGAAGAAACTTCCTTATAATTTCTGGGGAACAAGACTCACAGAATTTGCAGTCCTGTCATTCCAACCAAAATGCAAGAGAATAAATATGCTGGTACAATACAGTCTCTAATTTATTGCCATTTAGATTTATTACAATAGAACATTATTTAAATGAACAATTGAAAAAAAAATTATAATCAATGAAATATACTATAGATAAATTTAAAAGGAACTCATTAATAATAAATTTATTTTGTTTCCAAATAATTTTAAATATCTTCAGTTTTCATTATTTAAAATTTATTTCATTCTATGCATTATCTAAAATATTTTTTAATTTATGACAGATGAATAAGGTTTTTGTTGAGCACTACAATTGTATTGCTGACTGTGAGAAAATACGTCCTATTCTGCTTTGAGACAATGCAACAGAGAAAATAATAAATGTTTGAATGAAGAAGTTTTTATAAAAATATACCTCTATATTTTGCCTCAAGTTGAGGTTTTTATTTCAGTTTGCATGACATTTTTCTGTTATTCGAGTAACACTACCATATAAAAAAAATAACTGCAAGAACAGTTCAGTCAATACACTCTAAAATTACCAACTTTCACTCATGGTTACTTGAAAATTGGCGACCCACATTTTACTCAATAGCATAATTTTTTTTATTTCTACACTCTTCAGAAGTTGGTGAAAGTAATTGATATTCATTTCTGTACTATTAAGTTTCATTCAAGATGCATTGTGTGATTATAAATGTCAATATCAATGAAACACACAAAATTTACACAATCTACATAATATCTTGTGTAGAAAAATGGCAAATGAAAATAGGTCAAATTATGTTATAATATTTATTTATTATATTTTAAGCTCAAAACGATATTTTCGTTACGATATTACTAAATATTATTCAATCTCAATTTGAATTTAATCTGCAATTTCTTAATAAAAATGACAACAATATAATTTAACAAGATAGATTGTTATAGCATCTTAAAATTTTATAGCACATAAGTGTCATTTATAAATGTGGATGGCTGAATAAGCCAGATGTGCTTGACAGAGACAATAGCACATTATAATGGACAAACATTAGGAAAAACAATGATATGGCTCATTACATCGCATTATTGGTAGTCACTGTCAACTGTAGGTCGAGCTCATACTTAGAATTGTATGGTATTAAAGACGTCTATGGCTCTCTCATGGAAGAAGTTCTTTAAAGTTTAAATTGAATATTGGGATATTTTGACGTTAAGTATTATAGCTAATTGTTCGCTGGACAAACACTGATTTAAATGTTACGAAGCAGCATAGCGTTTGTGTTCGCTAGTAACTACATTTTTTCATAGAAAATTGTTTCATAACACAACAAATAAATAAACAACAGTTTGAATAAGCAACATAATTAGGTATTTCTTGATTTTTTTAAATCAATTTGATCGAGGTGGTTCTCTATATTCTGTTAGTTTAGTGCTATGTGCAGAATTAAACAATTAATTTAAGAGCAAATGTCATTAATTTGCTAAACATTTCAATTAAATGTGAAAAAATGTTTATTTAACAAGAAGAATTAAAAAGGATGCATTCATTTATAAATTTGGACTATTTATATTGTGTTTGTATGCATTTACTACATTAAGTTAAAATAACATGTTTCAAAATTCCTGAATGAAAATTTATACAAAATAACAAGATATTAGCATATCTTGTTAATAATATATACAGTTAATTATTGAAAACACTAGTAGATAATTTATCCTTAAATACAAAACAAATAAGCCCTAATTTGTTTGAGGCACTTAAAATTAAGACATAAAATGAGAACTTATTATCTGACCGTAACAGCTCTGATCTGATTAGTTTATCTCTGAACAAAGTGTGTTAGGAAGTAAACAAAGTTACTTACCATTTGGCCCATATTTGTCTTGGTTCCTTTTCACTTGGTCTAGAGAGAGGCCTTTGTCTGGGTCTGTGCCAAAATATCCTAAGACTTCATCCACGGATTTCGTGTGAGCGTCCTCCATGGTGGGATTTCAACGTTGCCGTCAGTTCTATAAGGTAAGAGAGAATAGAGGTTAGAAATGACAAGTCATCATCATCAACTTAATTTCTTTGGAGGTTATGTTACTTCTATACCTATTACGTCGGAAATATAAAGTTAAGCCCTTGGAAATTGACGCACGACAAAGTCAGTTAATCATTAGAAAATCGTGTAGTTCAAAGTATTTTTTTGTTGTAGACTGTTTTTTATTTATACATATTTCTCTAATACGTAAAAAGTTAAGTTAGATTGTATTGTTCACTTCGCGTGGTGTATACGCACACGTTACGAATTAGGACAATAATTCCGTAAGGATAATTAGCAATTTCCTATTCCGAAGCACCGTTTGACCATAGCACTATAGCACTTGACACTCACCAAGAACTTTACTATTACATGAGAAGGTAATGTCTTGTAGAATAATTCACTTAACATAAATTGTCAGAGTCCTATTTAATGAAATTGTAACTAAATGCAGTACTAAGCTAATACTTTTTCTCGTAAATATCATAAACCACACCAACACGTATCCAAGACAGCCGTCATTTTTTCTAAGACTGACGTAAAGTTAATTGTTGACCGTGGCGCCAGCTATTGTACAGGTTACGAATGAAATAAATCAAATGAGAGACTTTTTATTACTTTCCGTGTTTTGCTTCATCAAATAAATTGGTTCTTAATAAAGTTTACGAAAAATAAATGAGATAAGTATTAAAATATATGAATATTTCATTATCATAGGAGATTTATTTATCGTTGATATAAAAATGTGGAGCTTTTCTATAGGTCGAAAAAGTACCACGTGACGCTATGCTATTTTCGTGCCACAGGCGCCTAGAAAGTGCGGTATTTTTAAATTAAATTCAGAAACGACTACATAAAATTTTCTTTTGGGTTATGTAACACTTTATCACAGTAAAATTTTAATCACTATTTTATAATAAAACGTTGTTTATCACTTATGCGCACACTCGATTTTACACTCACGTTTGTTTCGTTTTAAAGATGTATTAGGAACTTACTGAAATATTTTTTTTTTCGACAGCGTCGGGAAGGAAAGAAGAAATAAGAGTGACGCGGGAGATGTTTTCCCGCCGCGCCCCGAGTAGCAACTCCCGGGCGAAGAGCGACGATTTTAGAGCGGCGCGGGCGCGGCGGAGGGACACCGGCGGAGATTTCTTTAATTATTTTGGCAGCAGTACTCGATGGCACAGTCGAGTCGCTTTCCAGGGTTGCATGTCGCACGGCCGTCGTCGTCGGCCGTCCTGTGATGATCTTTTTATAGCGACCGTAGCCCGGGTCGAGCTCCCGGTATTTTACTGACGCGCGTCTTGTGTTTACCATTATCAATAAGGTTATTTTATTTTCAACGACCATTAACAGTCTTAACTTAATGTTAAATATTTTAAAGGAATTTCTTTGGTTTTTTTACTAAGATAAAAATTATTATGTGGAAAATACATATAAATACATTAGACACTATTATTAAGGGAATTGTAGGTATGTCGGTCTTTGTTTTGGGCTATAAAATCACATAAATATAAGATTCTCATTTCATAGGAAAACGAGAAAAAAGTGTACTTATAGTTATAGGACCAACAATACTCATAAAATATTCTGCAAACATCGTGCCCGATCGAATTTATAAATGCGTTATTAAATTATATTAAAATAATAAGTATCATATACCTATTTTGAAGTGTCTAATATGTCTGTTTTCACCAATACTGGGAGACTCCTAAATGCACATACCTACTTATTTAAATTATTAACCATATTCTTCAAAATATTTCAAAATTGCAAAAAACATTTTACAGAAAAATGTATTGTAATACATTACAATTAAGCGTTTCTTAAAATTACTAAAACGAACATTATCGATTGATCGATTTTAAGTATTTTCATCTTGAAATATGTTTTTTTAAGTGTTACAACTAAATATTACTACTTGAATATGTCTAAATTGGTTAGTCCCGGTTTACATAGTGAGTCCATAGGTAATTGTAATTTAATTATAAATGTTATTGAGTGCGATAATCATCAGCCAGCAATTGGAGCGCGGCCGACAGTTCGACATTGGCGCTTGCTGGCAGACTGACTGGCTGGTGACACTGATCTATACGACGGAATATTTTCATGTCAAGACAACGGTATCGCACGCACTCATCGGACTAATATATCACGTATTACTTAGATATAAACTTGTAGTATATAATAATACTCATAGTTTATAATGCGTTTTTTTTGCAAGGCAGAAATTAGATAACATGAAAAAGATACAGGTACGGTAAATTTGGATTCAATTTCTGGCGAAATTTAGTGTATAGACTGTTGCAGTTTTTGCTAACCAATTACGAATCAGATCTCTTGGACTGTCTTCTTCAGGTAGGGTATTCAACTTGATCCATTGCTACCAGAGCTCCTTTTGCATAGACGCTGTCGCCATTCGAGGCCTTTCGTTTTTATTTAGGATTAGTCTCTTCGCACCTCTGAATGAGTCCTAACTTTAGTGTATGAATTTGACATAGTGTGACATATTCATAACTTAGTTTTTGAATTTACGATGATGAATCGTATCCGTATATTAATATTTTCGCCAATTATTGTTTTCCTATAAGAAGGCAAAACACTTTATAAGTGATTTCTCAAACACTCAGCCAACCTACTTAGAAAATACTCATTTAAAGAAGGACTCTTTTATATTATAAATAGTATATTTTAAAGTGAATTATATTATGACTAGAAAATACATGCTTAGGTGACTGAGTGACTTAGCAATTTACACTTAAACAAATATAATAAACTACTTTATAGCATTTGCGAATTTCGCGATGTGCCCTTCCATAATACGGATACAGGGGTAAATAATAATAAAAAAAAATGAAATTTGTTTGAAATGCCTATATACATTTACACATGAGGCACGTCAATAAGTGGATTTTTTTATATACTTAGAACAAAATTTATTTAAATGTTGACTGACTGACTGATTTGAATAAATACTAACATACATATATAAATAAGTTTTACTGTAAATATGTAAATTTTTACATCTTTTGTTCTCTTACTAATTTTATTTTCCTGTGTTACACAATGTAATCCGTTGCATTTCTCCGTCCATAGATGATTCATTTTTCTAAATTTTATACGAAACAACGGTATGTAATAAAAATTTAATAGGGACCAGTGAACAGTAAAGACCTGAATATAAATAGATCTTTATCAATTGATCTTTCCTGTGCATGTGCCCGTATGCACAGTTTCAAATCCACTTCAATCGACCGGGGCTTAGAGTAGTTGAATCTGGTGGTATCGGCTGAAACGGACGGAATTAGTCGGCGCTACAGTTGAAAGAAAAGTTCAAACAAACAATCACTCGGGCCAATGTTCAGTGCACGTTCTTACACAACAACCAACAGACAACAGTCCGAAAATGTTAAAATACGACTTAACCAAATCATGAACGCGTGAAGTTTAGCTTCCGATTTCCGTCGCGCGTGTCACGTTTTGAATATTTAATGCAGAATTTGAAAACAGAACGCAGTTTGGTTTTTTTTAAACCCTGTTTTCGAAAATATCGAAATTTTTTCTAATATTTATTTATTAATATAGATTTTTAAATAATATGTTACGCAACACTAAACATTTTTAATTTGATTGAATAAAAAATAAATAAATATTGATTAAAATGCGTTTATCCGTCTGCTTCTCTCTACTTCTGTCTGTATTTTTGACTGTAATGATTTATGGTAAAAATATGTAGAAAAAAAGACGATTCAGTTCGGTGAACTTGGAAAACTGACTTTAAAATACTGATAAACGGAAAGTGGTTTGTTTATCGAGAATGTTATTTTGCAACAATATATAGAAGAAAAATACTGGTGATATCTCTCTCTACCATTGTCTATCGTGGAAATTACTTTTGCTATGTTGTGGCAATATAGCGGACATATAAAATATTTAAAAAAAGGTTGTTTAGAATAAAATACATTTAACAGTATCAATAAAAGTGTTAATAAATATATAAATAAAGTGATATAAATTAAATCTTAGCTGATCTTACACTTGTAAAACCATCAACTGCCAAACTGTCATCGAATGGTTTTTGAAAAAAATGCAAGAATTTTCATGATGAGCTCCGGAGTAAATTTACTCTAACGATCTCCCGGCGACCACGGCAAAAATGTCAGCCTTGTGTTTAGAGCATTGGAATAGATTTAGAGAGTGAAAATAGAAAATCACAGGGAAACAGCTGAATGCCAATGTTAACATCTATTTTGGTTGCTGAAGCAAAAAAGCGTTAAATTAAATACAAATGTTCTTAGAAACATATACTCGTCCGTATGTTACTCTATAATGTTATCATTTCGTAAATATTCCAAAAAATCTGCGATTAGAACATTCAATGTAATGTTCTTTCCGTAAAAATAATGGGTTTATTTCCTATTAGTGTATAATAAAAACGTAGGTACAATCGTAAGTACGTGAACGCAAGTTACAAGGAGCAGATGCGTGTGATGCCACTTTTTATTATAGTTTACCTAAACTATAAACGAGTTTACATAAACAATCAAATAGTTTTATATTGTATATTGTGTTAAAATTATTATTAGACGGTACATGCTTTTTTTTATTTGTTTTCTCTTGTAAATCGTGCCAACGCAGTTTTGTCAGAAAACAATTATGCCGGTGTATGGCAAGTACGGGTACCTAATAGTCAAGTTTTTTAAAATACTGTTGACGATAATTAGCAATCTTTGTCCGGAGGATTGAATGACAACGATTTGCTTGTAGTCTTTTAGTGTTTAGGATCTAGAAATATGTAATTGACGTTAAAGAGCAAGTCATGAAAATCCGTTTAATTGTGTTTAAAAATTTCAACGAGAGTATGAAAATTGGCGTAGAGTTGAAATAGATAAACAGGTGTCTTCGTAATTACATTGTTTTTGTGATAAGTTCATAGGCTCTATATTTTAGTATTATATTATAATATTGTTTATGTTTGTTTCTTTTAATATTTTTGACTTTATATCGGAATCGTTTATTATTGGTTGCGAAGTTTTAAAAATATTATTGACATAGAATATACTTTATCATTGAAGTAAGTATCTTAACTTTACGCGAATAATGTCGCTAGTAAAAGCTGTTCCCTATTAAACGAGTGAGAGAACTTTCATACTTCTTTGCTCGGTTTTCAGCCCATATTAGTAACTTTTGTATTGGCTTTTTTAATCAAATTATTAATTCTATTAAGCTCCATATTTGAAATATTATAAATTAAAACAAGGGGCGCTGTAACAAATTTTAGGGGATCAACAATATTCATTTGTGCGGTGTCACGGCCCAGTAATTCATATGTATAATTTCTACTGGTTTAAGTTGCGTTTTATAATAGACAAATAAAAAAAAAGCTAACGTACAAAAACTTGTCGTAAAGCCTCGTTTAAAATAGATATAGGCCATATAATTTATTAAAATTAATATGGACGTATTTTGTGTGTGAGTAAGGGAGGTGCGGAAAGATAGTACTAGAATACACCACACGTGCACTTATAAGACAAGCTTTTAAAATTCCGAGATAATGTAACGAGCCAATGTACGCCAATGCGTATGTACGATGTATCCACTATCAGAGAGCATGCTCGTAAGGCTATTCGTCATCTAGAAATAAACGGGCGAAGGTAATAATCGAAATAGAATTATAGTACTTGAGTGTGTCGTAACCATCTGCCTTGGCAGGTCCGACGTGGACTGTTGGCGGCAGAACAAGGGATTTGGAAGGAACTTGTTGGACATGTTATGAAAGACTGTGCTAGGTCACAGCCAAAACTCTAAAATAGGTATTACGCGAGCACTATTTCAGGGAACGGATGCTAAGGCTTTATGATATAATTATCCATTCAACTCCGATAAACTTAATTCACATAATCGTTCGTAGTAAGAATACTGTTTACTTTAAATCATATTCAAAATACATTCGATAAACTTCATTAAATATGTACTTTGTTAGGATATAGTGTCGGCGCTGATGTGTTGTTGCAAAGATTTCTCTATTCAAAATTGTTGTTTGAATGGTTAACGGTAAACGTTCATGGCAGTTTTTGCGTGTTTATGACTTTGTATTCACGAAGCCGGAGTAAAAAGTAAAAGTAGTTAATTCTTTGTTCGAATTCAATTTCCACGATTTTTGTATTTTGATATATTTACCTTTACATTATTCGAAACTGTTACCCACTACTTACGTAAAAAGTATTTGGAACGGAAGCTCAAATAAGTTGTTATAGCTTATAAAGTAGTCATTAAATTTCATTGATTCTTTATAACCTTCACGGGGTCGATTGAGACGGCTCGTTAATTTAGATTATAATATTTTTTCGCCCTTGCGTTAGCTATTAGATGATAGTGCTAGTCGTTGGCAGCCCTATCTATTTTTATTTAAAAATCTCAAAGAAAAAATCTGGAGAGACAAGGTTAATTAAATGTTGTCTACATTTTAGTTTAATTGCTAAGATAAAATTTAAATTTGAAAGTAGGGATCTTGCCAACTATTTCTACATTTTTGTAATAAAATGACGTACAACAGTAAGATAATGAAATTATGTCTTTTGTTAATTTATCTGTTTTTCTTTCATCCATCGTTGATCATCATACTCATTCTCCCAAGGGTTTGACTGGTAGAGGATGCTTATAGCATTAGGTCCTTTGTATGATGTCCATGTTATCATATATCGTACATAAAAGATTAAATAAATAATATGGGTGGTGACTTTTTTCTCCCGTAATAACACAATTTTATT
>DWGW01000442.1:0-15106 GCA_018247775.1 Udranomia orcinus
AAATAAATAAAAAAAATATTTAAAGTGCTCTCATGTAAAATAACAAATTGGGCAGTTGTGTCATTGTTGCACCGAAGTAGCGATATATTCCTCCGTCAATAGTGCTAGCGGCACGCGCGTACATATATCCCTAATAAATCTAAGTTTTAATTTATGCGCATCGCACTCGACTAAAAATGTTTTTCACCGCTCATGCGCGTCGTTAATTAGGATCGACGAAATGGTAAAAATGCAAAAAACTCGCAAATAAAAAATAAAAAAAAACCATCGCATGTTAATGTCGGAATTATAATGAAATAGTTGTAGCCTTGTTGAAATGTAAGCAACGCTTTCGATTCGGTCGTGTTTAATTGCAGTTTTTTTCACTTCTCGCTCCAACGTGTTGTTTTATTTTTATAGCAGACGTTGGACGTAGGTACTGAAAATATAGATTTACTGATTTTATTTATTACCATACTAGCGTCTGCACTCGGTGGTTCAGTTATAAAGCGTTAAGAACAAACATTAAAGAATGGTTTCTGTGGTAAAAAGTGCCCTAATTACCCTACAATAGGTGGTACAACAAATGGTACCTACAAATGGTAGGTATAAAAATTCAAATTTCATCTAAATTAGTTTAGCGATTTAAGCGTGAAGATAACAGACAGACTTACTTTTACATTTATAATCTATCGCTAATATCGCTTAAACATCAGAATCGCACATAGGCTATAATCTATGAATATATAGTGTAAATAGGCTGAAATATAACGATAAGTGATTCAAGTGATTCAGAAAAACATGTACTGTACATGTGTCATTGTAGCTACTAAATATATGCCGCGGACGAAGCCGCGGGTAATAGCTAGTGAGAATATAACTAGCGTGATTGTCTAAGGCCAGAGGTTCATGGAACCATAACTACGCTAGTTCAGTTGTGCTAGGTTTTGCTTAAGTTGTTGTTGCCAGCGAAGTACGTATTCACTGTCTAGGGCATCCATAAGGGCACTCATTTTCTTAATATGTAAAAACTTCAAAGCAAAATTTGTATTTATATTTCTTTTTATAGTAGCCGATTACCATGACCTCGTGAAGTTCGTGATTCCAAAAATTGGAATCCAATTGTCGCCCTGGAAACGGACGTTGTAACAATATCCTCGCGTTTGTATGGTAATTAGTGCCCCATTACACCAATCACGGGAGCCAGGGTCATATGGCATCCGAGTCAATTGGCCCTCATTTACATTGTTCGGCCGATGTTAGTTCATTTGAACTTTGATACTTTCTGAACTTATTGAACCCCTCGTAAAAGTGTGCACCTATCCTTATTGCGTGCAAGTTAAGTTATTACCAAGAAAAAAAAACATTTTTTTTATTTGTATTTTATTGAACATTAAAAAATGTACTAAAGGAAGAATTAAATACGATTCTATAAAAGTATTCTCTATCATTCTACTTTAATATAACAACAAAGTATATGTAATAATACAATTGAAACATTAACTATCCTTTTGATAATTTCCATATATGTTTTCCTTAGCAACACACCTTTGGCACTCAAAAATCTAATGTTGATTTGTAATATCTCGCACTCAAACTCGGGCTAACTAGAAGAGAATTAATTTTATAATAACTATTGAAAACCGTGTTATTATTTTACATTGTCTTTGTACCGTTTATGATCACCAAAATATTACTACTTAAACGGTTGAATTGACGATGTGAGCTCTATAGAGAAGCGTAGACTTTCTCGTAACCAAGCTAAGTGTGGATAGTAGTTAATCAAACTTTCTATGATTAGCACTGAAGGTACTTGGTGTTGATTCTTAACTAGCTCTATTTGTTTTCCTTATAGCTTAGAGCTACGATGTTTCAGTAGCTATCAGTAGTTTGATACTTCTATCCACTGAGCCATTTCTCGGTTACCCGCCTATACATTATGTTCTACTAAATTCATGTTCATTTCATCATATTTAGCTATTGACCGCGAAACCGACGCGACGATGGTACCGATTCTCCATCAAATTTAAATTAACATGACGAATTTTGAAATATTTTCGGGGTTCGGGCGTAATGTCTTTCATTTAAAAAAAAACCGGATATCCTTTTGTGGGAGCGATGATACTGATTGTAAGTACAATGCGTCTTATTAGTTCTATTACTTTTATTCCATTGCCACCATATTTAATGGAGCAAATAATGCTGGTATTATAACACGTTCCTAGTCCTTTATAAATGTAGCTAACGTCTTAAAATTACAACGATATAAACAAATCACGCTCTCGTCACAAGCGTGATGATAAAATTGTACGAAAACATGTTAAAATTACCAAAAAAAAACATCACAAATACCTGACCTCTGCAATACTGTTTATGTTCTGTTTTAATGTGCGTTATTCCCGAAAAATCAGCGCTTTATCGGTAGCACGGAACATTAATAAAGCTTAATGCATTTCTTGACAACTCCAACAACTGGTACGTACGACATTTGCGATACGATACGATAGGTAGTGACTAAACATAGAAGACCCACTAACACCGAGTACAAATTGCTTGACTTTTGATAAGCAATCCTTATCGGGCGATTGCGATGCACTTGTCACAGGCGTTGATTTGTAAGTGCTTTTGCGTGCCTTTGTAGCTGAAGTTGCGATGAGGTTGGGTTTTTTTTTATAAATAACCAAACCATCCGTCTTATAAAAAAGTCAACCTCACCTAGGGAGGCCACCTAATGTTAAGTGGTCACCTATGGACATTTCGCGGATTTGGCCATGCTTAAGCGTTGGATAATCTTTTAAAAGCCCTAAGAACGGATATATCAATGTTTGGATTTTATGATTTTATATACCAGGTGTGACAGACGCATAGCATAGACCTATTACTAGGAGATCCTTTTTTTCAATGAGGAAAAATTACTCCTTCCAGAATTTGGTCGGATACTTGTAAGTTTTGTCACGATGTTATTTTTATAGATACTAGAACCGCCTTATTCTTCCTGCTCGGCATAATTAATCGTAAAACTATTTTCTTCCAAAATTTACTTATTCAAATCTGCACACTAACACTTGTAGGAGAGGTCGCACCGAAATCTACAATACAATAGTCACGTATACAATGAAACTATGAATCTTACTGGTCATAAAGGAAAACCCTGGTACACTCCCGCAAGTTGAAACATCGTTGAGGAATTCCATAAAACAAAAATATAAATATTTTTTTATTTCCTTAGACACGTAATAATTCTCATAATGAATACGATCAACAACATAATTTCCGATTGTGGATGTCATTATTGCATTCGCAAGGCCACGTGCACCTGGACAAACATTTAATTTGACCAAATCTGCTGAATCGCGTGTGGGCGATTGCACGTTTCAAATTGGCATTCACACTTTCGATCATATACCACAGTTTTGCAATTGCGGAGTTATTAGAATTTCCTTACATGTCATACATGGTATCTGTAACGATTATTTTGAACTATTATTTATGT
This sequence comes from Udranomia orcinus, assembly GCA_018247775.1. Lineage (NCBI taxonomy): Eukaryota > Metazoa > Arthropoda > Insecta > Lepidoptera > Hesperiidae > Udranomia > Udranomia orcinus. The sequence continues at coordinate 3,473 of DWGW01000442.1, forward strand.
CTGTATATAATTTAGCGCTTAATACTATAAGTCGAGTACTTATGTTATCATTAAAGCAATTGAATGGTGCTAAAGAAAGATTTATAAGCCGTTTTCACTTTATTGTTGAAGAGTACAGTTGTAGGCATTGCCATCATACAAAACACATTATGTTTTTTTTAATAAGTATTGTAAACCTAACAAACAGAGCACCTCTTTTTATATCTCAAACTAAAAAAATACCGGATTCTACCATAGGTGCCAGACACCAAAGAAGTTAACCAAACAGACGAGGGGCCCCCAGTCCGATGTTGCTTCTGCCATTCGGTGTACATTGAGGCCAGCATGGGTAAAGCACACGCACATACCGTAGCGTTGACCAGCCTTCAACCGACCATCAGCTGAGAGTGATGTCAGCAGATATGAAGTGTTTGCTTTGCACACATCAAATTCACAGATTGATGATGAACATAACGCTCGGCGACTACACCCACGGCTTCGCTTGACATAATTATGCACGCTTAAGCATGAAACGAGATGCAGATACGACGAGGTTTTACGACGATGCCCGAACTTGACAGAGATACGTAGACGTTCGAAAACACTTAAAATCCGTTGAAAATACCCAAAAAATCCGTCGTCGAAATGAAAACGGCCTCAAGCGTAAATAACATTTGTGCTACATTAAATTAGGACGAAATGTCGCAAATTCATATGCACGCCACGCCATATCAAACACGATCAAACGAGCGAGTGATTCAGTGATTGGTTTCTTGCATTTTAATAAGCGTTTTGGAATTTTCAGGAGAGTAACAAAACGTTTTTCTCTTTCCTGGAAGTTCAACGCACCTATCAGCTGAGTCAACAGGCTCTTTTATTTCCACCGTGCCGTGTACTAAGTTCAATTCCCTAACAATGTTGCGCAATGCCACCGGTGTTTTGACTTTGTTTCGAGTAACCGTCTAATTTATAATGCTGCGGATAAAACAAAATGTGCGTAAGCTACTACGTCTCAAATTAAAGGAATGTGAGATGAATAATGAATAATTATTCATCTATAAACTTAGATCATAAAACTTCGCTAGGTCTCGAATTAAAATATTATGTAATCGGGTCATCGAACCATCATGCATGCTAAATTTATTCCAATAGATACTACTTGCTTGCATCAATCAGCTGGTGTATGATGTCATTCGTTTTATCATTACCTCTCGAATCGTTTTCCTGGTCTTGAATTTTCGGCTTTCGTGTCGAGACTTGCTCGATCTTGACCAGCCTTCACCTCGCCCCCACCCCGATGAACAGCTGTTCGATCTGCATTTAATACGATAATCGAGTGTGCGTGATTCATTTCTCAGCGAATGTTCGCAATGGAATCTCATGAAGCCTTCGATTAGGTATCTATCAACCTGTCTATACCTATACTCGTCTAGAAATGCCTTGCAAGTTTTTTGATTGTCTCTAATGATTCAATAACATGTAATATCTTTTTTTACTTGCATCTCATTGAATTTATTTTAACTCTCGTCGCTACATAAGTTTTTGTTGCGCACGATGTCTGATTTGATGCTCTCTCTATAAAGAGTATACGTTTGTTGCAGTTTGTATTAGTTATTGCCAATAGCGTTTTTGTTGTATACCTTCATAAAATTCTAACGTTTTATCATTGATGTCTGTACCTACGTGGATTTGCAGACGCGATTCTAAATTAAGTTCCATTTTATTGCTGCAACGTGATATCTTATATCGAACAGGTCCAGCCTCTTGACATGACGTTCGGGTTTATAATTCCTATTTCATTTTATAAACGTGTACTGTCTATTAAAAGAATTATCTTTTGTATAAACAGACTGACATGGACTTATTTATACTTAAAACGATTGCATTAGATACTTGGGTTCTTTCGTAACCGAGTTGTAAAGGCATACTTCGGAAAGTCACTGGAGCGTGTTGTGTATTACATTGCAGGTACAGCTTGGGTTTATCGCTCTCGCCAACAAGTACCATCCCATGAACGTACAACTGAAATGTACATGTCTAACTAGCGGTTCTTTTATGGAAAGCTATGAAGTGCGTGGCCCTCTTCACGATGCCAGAAATTACAGCTGACTTAACACGTCATTGTGAGCAGTTAGCGGTGCAAACAACGCTCATGTTGCCTTGTGTTTGCTGTGCACACATAGCTGGCCTCGTTGAGGTGCCCGCGGGCAGTAGCTCGACTACTGAACATCTATCGGGACCACTATTCGATAGACAAAAATAATAATCGGTAGCTCCTAGGTGCGATGAAAAGATAAGTGTTTTACAGTGACATAATAACAAATGTACTGCCAGACGAACAGTGGCAGCGCGGATTACTTTTTTATTTTATTAAAATCTCGATGCAAGATCTCCGGCTCGGATGCTATCGTATCGTGATAGATTCGGTTGACGAGTCCACCACTGTCGTCGTGTACTACACGAGTCATAAAACCGGATGATAAATGTTCTAGACGTCAATAATCCACGTAGCGCCTTTTATATGTAATTGCTACAGTTTTTTACGTGGACTCGCTCTTCTGACACCTGATCTGGAGCATAAATCAGTTGTCAACGTTTCGAACCTAGGCCGTCAGCAGACAATGTCGGATAATCAATTGACGTCGACTTAGGACTTGCCTTTCTGACATCACCACCCGTTGCTAATGTCAGACGAATTTTGTCAAGCGGTCGTGTCACGATCCAACATATAATAGACTGTATATTCCACATAGTATACCAATATATGTATAGTATACCAATAACCTAAGAAAGTTTATTAATGCAATCGATATGTATGCGCCCTTCTTAAGACTTAAATCGTCAACACGCTTTATTTTTGGTAGCTTTAAAACGAAAAAAATATTGTCCATGCAAAAAGCTCCAATCGATCACGACTTGAGCTATGTCTTAAGTAATCAACCACGTTTTTGGTTCAATGCACTCACGAATCCTCACTTTACTCCATATCTGACGATGTATTCGTTTGTACAATCAAATCTTGGGAGCAAGCATTAGATATTTACGCTTCTGCTACATCATAACTATTATATTGATATATTCTATTATATTTATTATAATATTTGGCTGTGATGCGGTGGTTCGGTGTCGGATTTTTTGTGCCACTATTATTATAACATGAATGTTTTGGTTTCGTTGCATGCATTAGATCCAATAGCAAATCCCACGTGGGTGGATGGATCTATTCGCCCGTACTGAGTAATTTCATTAGCTGAACTAGACAATTGCGCAGGTTCAACGCACCGTATTTAGGTTCCCGGCTATATTTTCCGTTTTCCACGTTGCGTCAGCGGGCGAACTGCTAGCGGGCACGTTCACGTTTGAAAGGTAGCGCCTTTCATCTCTGTAGCGTGCCCAATTTGCAATTTAAAGCCACGAACTGCTCATGAAATACTCTACAGAGTACTTGGCTTTAACCGAGCGAAGGCAACGCCGTCAACGTACATGTTTTCCGTTTATGTAAATTGTAAACGTAAAAGCGGCAGAATGTTTTGTTCAAATTGTAATTTTACACTATGCGCATAAATTAACCATTTGATTTTTTTTAAACACTAGCCAGCCTTCGGAAATACTACCGTTTTAGCTATTTCTGCCATTACAGCAGTATTTACTAGTATAAGGGCGTGGAATGGGAGACACTTCTCCTAGGTTCCAACTTAGCCCTCAGGAGTAGCGACGCATTTGTGGTCGACCTAACAAATAACTCCTCGGATTACAGATCATACATCTGCCTCAGCAGTGAGCTCTCCATTCACGTGGATACATGCTCTTTGCTACCTCAATATTACAAATAAAATGTTCATATATTTTCGTTTACAATGTGAAATTCCAGCCAAGATCACCGATGTCTATAGCGGCAGTGAGTATTCACCGACACGTGGTTGCATGCTCGTTTGCTACCTTAATGTTGCACAAAAAAAATGTTCATACATTTTCGTTTACAATGTGAAATTCCAGCCAAGATCACCGATGTCTATAGCGGCAGTGGGTATTCACCGACACGTGGTTGCATGCTCGTTTGCTACCTTAATGTTGCACAAAAAAAAAAAATGTGCTTATATTTTTCGTTTAGAATGTGATATTCAAGTCAAGTTCAAAGGCACTCCGTCACCGTGGATACCCAAGATACCTGTTCACTTGGCAAACTGCACGCGATAACGTGCGATACACATCGTAATGCACACTGCATACATACACACATACGTACACGCGTAAAATGTTTACTCTCACCGTGCCGTGCGGCTTCCCGAGAGTTTCGAGATAATTTCACGTCCCTACTATGCACTTTGTGGGGAGTTTATCGCGCAAAGAAATTAATTACGTTATCGGCACTTATCGCCGGCGCCGTGACAAAATATTTTGACACCGCAATTCGGTTTTTAATTGCGCGGCGTTTTTAAAATTTTGATTTGTATATCGGCATCGGCGCTCGTGTACACTTTTCAATCTTCGTTTGAATGTTTGCGTTGCATTTCGTTGGGAGAGATCGTATCGAGTTTATGCTAGTACGGGTACTGATATCATATTCAAATGCAAATTGAATCTCCTTTGAACGCTCGAGCACTCGGGTTATCTAGCCAAGGCGGTATATGTGTATGCTATAGCGAGATTGGTCATTATGCCAATTGGTTCTTAGTAAACGTAATAGCAGGAAGTCCCTTATGCGTTCATTAAAAATATCGTCGAAAGTGCAACGGACACTGCAATCGAGACGTACATAATATGTCTCGTAAGACAGTGCTGTGTGCATATAGATGACCGTAAAATATAGCGTCGCATTAGTTTTGTTGTTATCTCATAGCCTATTCTAAATGAGACAGGTTCTCCTTTCTGTAATTGCATTTCACCAAAGGGAATTCTAATGGCAACTAGGAGTATCAACAATATGACTTTTTCATTGTAAGTCTACTTAAAGATTTTATATCAGGTTAAAAAAGATTTAGTATTGATAGGCTAAGTGTTGATTTCTCCTAAATGATTTTTGCCCGATGGTCTTGGGATTTGAATCTGCAACTTGGAAGTATTAGCTCTTAAAATCTAGCTATTACTATTTACTTTACAAATGTAAAGAGTAATTCGTTTGCATGAATGCTATAAGTCATGTTTATAAATTCTGATCACTTTGTCAACAGTTTATTTTATCGGTGTAATGTTGGCTTGTGATATTTTTATGTAACATCATTCTTTACGGATCGTGTATCATTCACATTGTAGTGGCTATATCTAGATAATCGAGCACGAGTTTATGTAAGCTGTACTTCTTGCAATTTTATATAATCTAGGGTACTGCAATAAACTATGTTCTGAATGGATAGCTCATTTATCTGGTGGAACGTTATTCCGGGTAGTTAAGGGCCACCCACCTCTTTATGATCGCGTTGAACTGGAGCTATTCCTGTAGCTATCTGCAGGAACCAAGCTTATTTATTACCCTCGGAAATTTCTACTTAATATCCAATATCAAACGTTTTCAATCTAACAGGATCCATTCGCCTATGGTGGGATAGATGATCGTTCTGAATTAGAACGAATTTAGGTTTAAACGAAAATTTGGACGTAAATTTTTGGTTTCATCTCAGTAATTCGCAGTTCACTCAGTTTTAGTCTATTTTCGCCAAGTACGGTACGTGCCATTCTAATGACCCAAAACAGGACAGCAGTGACTCAGGAGTAGCTCAAAAGTTCTATTGTTTTCGACGAAACAATTGTTTTAGATTAATCAACACTGGCCCGGTCACCCGATAAGGTTAAAAGGAGCGATAAGCGGTGCATTCAGAATATCGTGACTACTGTTCTTGATATGGTTTCTTTAACGTTTGTTTGAGTGGCCCTAATAGGTCCAGATAAAGATTCTAAGGGTTAAGGAACTTTCCCTCGGCGCGGGGAATGCGCGGTAATGCAAGTTGCATTAGCCGGCCTGTTTGCGATGCGTTCGTTGCTTTGAATACCGTTATTGACCTAACATCGGCGCTAGATATAACTGCAGGGGCCTAGAGTTATCTAGAGGGGACTGCGAATGCATTTAAATGCGAGGCCATATGGCTGCAAATGAGCGTGTGTTGGATCTATTCGTATAGCGAACACGTCTGCTCTTGCAATTTATGCAGTACTCAAACACAACTGTGACCTGTTTTAGTTTGCGCGAAACTCATTTGCGGGTTGACGTTTTCAGATGTAGCTATGAGAGCAATGTTCGGATATGAATCATTACACACATCAATATTACAAACATTTGAAATTTTCGGTGCACTTGATAGGGACCTGTTAAAGGTATGAATTTTAAAACAAACATTACGTGTTGCTACTGTATCGAAAGTTTAAATACGCCGTAAGTACCGAGTCAGGGAACAAAAAGGGTAAGCGGTAAACGGAAAGAAATGTAGGTTGAGATAAGATAGACGATACTCCTATTGGAGTAGACGGTACTTACACAATCCTTATGACGCATGTGGGATTCCTTTTAAGACTCGAGTGCCTTTGAATCGTCAAACACTAACGCCAAGAATTCGTTGTGGCTGAGTGGAATCTCTTGCTAAAGTAATATGCTCCTCCAATTTTAAAATGTAATTTCAGAATTTATGCTTATGAATTTTAGCTAGCCTAATGTCTAACTATTCCTTTATAACATTATGGTAGCAAATGAACATGCAGTCTACCTGATGGGAAGTACCTATTGCTGCCCTGGAACGTTTGTGATCAACGTAAGACAAGATAAGGTACTTCCTTAGATCGACAACAAGCGTTGCTACCTCTGACGAGTAATTTGGAACGCCTCGGTTGAGTATGTCTTCATTACCACACCCTTGAAACCAAGAGCCTGCAGCAAGACCACTTTTTATAAAACAGAAATAAACACTGAAAATACGTGGAAGAGAAACAGTAATAAGTGTTGCGACTTCCGAAGTCTATCAACGAAATGTTCTGAAAATTAAAGTACCTTTAAAAATAATTTAATTTTCTTATGTACCCCCCTCTCAAAAGTTTCTGAATGCTCTCAGCTCTATGGAGTATCGTGGTCTATCATTTATACATCGTATAGTACGACTAGTCCTTCGCAGAACGGGTATTCTGTACTCACTCTAGGGCCGCGGCGTAGTGGAAAGTAGGTCGAGTAATCGTGCACCCAATGGGCACTCTAGTGCGCTTGTTCTATTATAGGGATAAATATATATTGCCTATAATAAAATGACTCTATTGCGCAAATTGAAAAGTTTGCGTACAGTAGAATTTTCTGCTCTAAATTACTTAGACTTACTTGCGTTTAGAATTTGGTCATTTCCATTTTATAATTCTAATTTTAATCACAAATATCCATCCACCGGATCTTTTTACTCGGTAACGCGATTTCAATTCCGCTGTTGATGTTTTAATAATTATAATTCTATTTTTATAGTTACTTCAATTAATATGTTTACTAATTATCGTATATATTTTTCATTACGTATTCGTTTAGGTATAGTATATTTATCCTGTACAATATAATTTTTTAAGTGTATCTCAGTCTGATCATACCTAATTGTGGATTTTACCTTCACTTTTCTGTTCATTGTTCGCCATGAATCAGCCTAAGTACTCGGAACAGAGTACTTACCACTTATTTGGTAGGTGTATCCGTTTGTGTGCAATCGTCACTTTTCCAACCGATAGCATGCCTGTTATCAGCATTTTACTATGTTTTATGCGAATACCTGTAGTTAGTGATGATAAGGTAATGTTTGGTTGGAAAGTCTTATCTTTACAACAGGTATTTTTTACATTTTTGTCGTTCGCTACAAATGGGTCAATAGTGGTTAGTTTAGTTGGTTTTTGTAAATAATTTGCTGTTTCATTTTTCCCGTCTTTGTTTCTAAAATGTTTCTCGTTAGCATTTGAGGCTCCTAAATTATATAAATACAAATGGAGATTATAGGAGACATTTTATAAACTGTGTGTCAAATAGATTCTTCTTACGATTTATTGTGTTCTGTTGGTGAAATTATAAATAGATCCAATAACTTTTCTGAACCAGCTGCTAACGTAGGTACTTCCGAAAATCGGTCCGATAATGTGAAGCAGCGAAGAATTGGATGTGGGCAGCAACGTAGGTGGGGGGCCTTGCAAATGGCGGTTAGGTTTAGACAATTAGTTGCCTCACCTGCTCCAGCAATATCACCTCTATCGCGATAGCGTACGGACCATTCTAGGTTATTGGTTACTCAGCAAGGATGTGAACAAATTTGGCGTTGGTCCGAATTAATTATTGTCCGTTTGTCACGTATCACGCCAAATAAAGCGGTTAAGTGTAACGTCGTTCGCCGTGCCGCCGTACATGGCTCGTTCCCCGGGAAGGAATAGGTGTGATCGAACTTTGTTATTAGCGTGGTCAGCTGGTGGGTAACGTATGATGATGCGCGAGGTTCGTTTAGAATTGTAATGCAATTTCGGTTCGCATTTCCGACGTCCGCCGCCGAATGGGAAGTGCGTCGACCTCTTTATGCCGGCGTCCGTTTTGGTGGTTCTATTGTTTGTAATTAAGCATACGGTCTGGCAATGAGGATTTTGATTCCATTTTGGATAGATTGTAACTTTTCATTGAGCATCTGGAGCTCATAAGGGTCTTGAGTCAATGTTTGATCGATTCCTCATATTTTGATTTTACTTTCATATTTGTTAGGAGAAAAATTCTGATATATACATAGCAACCAATTCTGTGCATAATATCTTTATAATATACTAGGTATATCGATTACTTGGCAAATATGATGCAATAGTGTGATCGTGGAAAATACTAATTGAATTGAATACTAAGAAATGATTGCGGATGGACGAATACAATTCAAGTGTATTTATTTACATAATTGAGAAAACGTATTTCGTTATTTACTATTGTTGGCTTTGAAATCAACAATATTAAATTTTAGCAAATTATTTTTTACAAGCAAATCTGTGTGCCCTTTGATCGTAAAACTTCTATAACGTAGTATAAACGAATTAAGTCCAACAAATTTAACTGATCAATTATATTATTATTTAAAGGTGAACTGTATTTTTATGTACCTATTATTTGTACGTATCCTTGTATTAGTAGTATCTTTTGAACCTATTGTCGTCATTCCAGGTCTAAACGTGATTCACGTTTTCAAGCTACATCGTTGCGTTGTTCCATCGCTTGTGAATCACTCGTTACATAAAATTAATTCCGTCAATGAGTTCTGCATTTCGTCTCGGATAGGGAATTTCGGTCCGAAAGTTATATTTTTGGCAATGTCTCCCGGATCGCAGCGAAATATACTTCGGATATGTCTTCAATGACGTACTCGTCGTCGACGTTTCATTAATTAACCTAATTGTGTCAAAAGCATTCCGTGTAACACATTACCACCTGTTGACGGCTAGACAAGCCAATTACAATCTTTCGTACTTGTAACATTTTTCTTCGTGCCTTGCTATGTTATGCCTTCTTCTACTCTAAAAATATTCTTTTCTATGACAGAGATGCTGTCAAATGCGAATCTTTACTATGAAAGACTAGAAAAACTACTTACTTACTTTTTTGCTTCTACTACTTTCCACTGATATGATATATTCCACATTTAATTAACGAGGTTTCTAAAATGAAACATTGAAGCTGAACATTGAATAGACAAGTTATCCGGCCCATAGAAAGGTTAAAATCCCAGGGCCGTAGACTAAAAAAGAAAAATTAAAAAAAATCTCGGTGTTTCCTTCAGATTACTCGAAAACAATTTTCAAAAAGAAATTTTGGAGCTATGATGGCCCAAATAACTCGACAATGGGAGCTACAATTACCTTTTTTTAAACTGCTGTACGACCATATTTTTCAAGATGCAGTTTGTTGAAAATCACCCTAAAATTTGGCTTTTTTATTTTGTTTCCTTAATTTTTGTGCAAGGTGTAATTTGAATGAATAATTTCGAAGATGTAACAATTTTAAAATGCAGGGACGTAGAGGTTACGGCGGTGAATAGTATTACTTAAGAGAGAAATGGCGTCCGTGTGGCAACAACCATACGACTATTTCTATAGACAGGCATTTTCAATTATCCCGTTTCCGCGATATGTCTTCTGACGACAATTCTAGTGCGACACTTGAGCTGTAAAGCGAGCTATATTTCTTTGACATTACATATTTCCTCGTCGCCACCGCCCTCGTTCTCCCCACGCAGGAGCCGCGCCGCCTTTAGCGATGGATCCACTTCTACTCATAGTTAGTCCTTTTACACATTAGCCAAGTTTATGTCTGACAAAGAATTATTTCACCGAATCAAAACAAATGTTCTTTGTGTGTCATTCACCTATCTTTTATACTTATTGTTAGTTTTTTTTCTATCCTAATCGGTTTTAAGCTTGTAAGGTCTTAGGTATCTTAATCATCATCATCTTCATCTATATTTTAGCCAACTTTATGTCTGACAGATAATTAATTCATCGAATCAAAACGAATTTCCTTCGTGTGTCATTCTCCTTATTTTATATTTTGATTGTATTTTTTTTCCATCCTAATCTGTTTTAAACGTATCAAGGTCATATATATTTTAATCATCATTTTCATCTATATTTTAGCAAAGTTTGTGTCTGACAGATAATTATTTCATCGAATCAAAACGAATTTCCTTTGTGTCATTCTCCTTATTTTTTATATTTGTTGTTAATTTTTTCCATTCTAAATCTATTTTAAACAAGTCACGGGCATATAAATTTAAATTATCATCATCTATATTTTAATGGATAAAACTTTGCAACAGATTACGTTTAATGACAAAATAATTATGACATGGTATAAAAATCATCGTAGTTCACCTGTGGTCAATCTAAAATTGTAATCGAAAAAACTGCATGATATAAAATAGTGTATCCTTGCCTAGTGTTTTGAGTTGAATTTTATATAGGGTAAAGTCGCGTACATAAGCTGTTTTAATCAGTCATGCAAAATACGCACCCTTTGTGAACACAGCCTTACGCCTTCAGATCCCAAATAAGGAAGTCCTATGATATATTGGCTAAGGCTTGAATACGATTTCTAATGCATAAAGGCTCTTCGCTGATTCATTATGTTATTAACACATAGGGATTGCTCTTGTTATTTGAATTAATACATTATAAGTTTATTTAATATTTTTTTATTAGTAAATAAGGATGAGTTTCACTTTAATAAACATAAAAAAAAAAATCTCATCACCACAAATTTACAATATTGACATACATAGAATTATGTGTTACCTAAAGAATAAAGTATTGTCTTTCCCCAACCAATGAATCACCATCGAACAAATCTTGTGTGACCTGTAGGTTAAAACGACGCGTGCGCAGCTAGCTATTTAGGGATTCATCGTATACAGTCAAGAAAACTATAGTCACTTTAAAGACACGTCATTTTACTTAATTTTTTTGATTTAAAATTAAATAAAAAAACTATAGTCGTACTCTAAGGAGACGTCATTCTTATTTAACTTTTTGTTAAAAAAAATAAATCTCTAAAAATAATGTCGTCTATCCCCTAGATCTCCGTAGCCAAGTTATTTCTTTAATCAACAAAACAAACAAAACATCCTCATCACTCTGCCAGAAAGTCCGCTACGAGCTACACGCGCAGAAAATATGATATCACGTAAAAGC
>DWGW01000443.1:0-15092 GCA_018247775.1 Udranomia orcinus
AAATGTCCATAGGCGGCGGTGACTACTTAACATCAGGTGGCCCGCATGTCTCTTCGCTAGGTCATCCATAAAAAAAAACACCATTTCCAGGTGAAAGACATGAAGGACTTCGAGTTCAACCCGGCCGTGACGGTGATGGACATCTGCACGATGTACGTGGAGCTGGGCAACAACGAGCGCTTCTGCGCCGCCGTGTCCGACGACGGCCGCTCCTACTCGCCGCAGCTCTTCACCTTGGCCGAGGACGTGCTCGGTGAGTCCGTGGTTTTAATTCGTTTATGATGCACTACACTATTATTGAGTAATTTAAAACTCTATATTGAGAAATGTAAATAAATATCAAAATATTTTTATTTTTTTGCGATATAAGCGACATATCCAACGGTAGTGGATTTTTGAAGAATGTAAAAACATTTAAATAGATTTTTACGATATTATTACGCTACGTTATATGTAATATATAATATACATCTGTCTACTAGCAATAAAAACGACTCAATTTTAGCAATTAAATGACTCTGACTCGGCTTCGTAACAATATTAATAAAATTAAATATAATGAATAAAAATTGTTAATGCAAGTAGATAGAAGAAATGATTGCAAAATTATCGCTAGACCGATGTAATTCAAATTAATCTAGCATCGAGTTAATGTCATAGAGAAGTGGTTCATGAGCTTTGGCCGAAGTATTCGTATTCAAGTTGGAAAGAATACTCAAGTTAGTGAAGCTCGAGTTAGTAAATCATTTGGCGCATCACTAATGAGCTATTAACCTATTTACTACGTATTGAGGCGCATCACTAATGAGCTAACGCTGTGATGTTATACCACGTACGTACGTACGAAGCGAGTGCGCACTGACACGTGTACGGTCGCAGCGCGCATCGGCGGCGGCGGGCTGATCTCGTCGCTGCGTGCGGTGGCGGCGCGGGTGGCGCGCGCGGCCGTGCTGCGGCGCCGCGACGAGGAGATCCTCGCCAACGCGCCCGACGACTTCCTCGACCCCATCATGAGCACGCTCATGCTCGACCCCGTGCTGCTGCCCAGCTCGCGCACCACGCTCGACCGCACCACCATCGCCAGGTACCAGACACCCCCACACCTCCACACTACGCCTTACGGTTGTAACCCACGATCCAGTTTGCTACGGTAACGAGATTGAGCATCACAAATCCCTACAATTTATATCCGGTCACGAGCTTTGAGCTCGCTATGGGTTAACGGGATTGACCTACTGCAGGTCCACTCGACCTTAACTACAGTTGTTATAAGCCAGAATTAGACGCTGCAATGATATGTTAAACGGGAACGTTTGCACCATGCATCATAATGAAGATCTACTCTAATGTATTCTAATATAATAAATGCACATAGCGACTTTTGCAGGCCCAGCAACGTGTTGCTATATATTTCTCTTAAAGTTTATCCTATATTTTTAAATAAAAAAATTAAAAATATTCTATGAAGCGACCACTTTATCAGTTATGTTATCAGAAACAACAGGTAAATTTCGAAATAAATTAAGATTAATTCCATTTTAATTGTTTTCCAGGCATTTACTGAGCGATCAGACGGATCCGTTCAACAGGTCGCCGCTGTCCATGGACCAAGTGAAGTCTAACACCGAACTCAAGGAGCGGATACATAAATGGATTGCGGAACAGAGACAGAAGATGGGCGACATCGCCGATGCTGACACCGAAACTGCTTAAATGTAACCGGTTCACGTGTTTCCAGACACGACACAGATTCCAATACATACGCTGGACTGGAATCATTCCAATTATTCTTACCGGTGAACACTAATGGGACTATCTCATCAGAAATTAGAATGACATAATCTAATCGAGTAAATTCGGTTTTGTAGAGCGCTATCTCTGTCTTGCGTCGCGACTTTAGTATCATTTAAGTGAAATTTAAACTTAATTGGTCGAGTAATAATATGATAAGGGTTATCGGTTTTTCTAATGTATCTATAGATGTACATCAGCGGTAGCTCCGACAGGTTGAATGGTTCACAATGGGACAATTTACATGAAATTATTGATTGACAGTTTCCCTCCCTTACCTTCACGCGTCTTCGTGTGTAAATCTTGTGTCTTCAAAAAAATAGTTTTTCGCGTTCCGAATATGTTTATCGCATAATACAAACTGCTATTTAGTGTGTAGATTATTTGTAAAGGGATATTTCTCTTACTTTCAAAAAGACGGCCTATATTCCTGCCAAGATTGTATAGCACATAAATGATCTCATACAATACTTTGTATAAAAACATTGATTTAGTGTGACGAACGTACATCGGCTAGAGCGATCGAGGCATTGTTGAGAATAAGCTCATTATGCGCTTTGCTGCCGTAAAATCATTATTATATCATCAATCTATGTCATCGTCAGATATATAATTATGATATCATAATTATATATAGTATTTTATGTTAATTATTGTGCAATCATATAAGGTGTTTATTTATTATCGTTATGCTTTTGTGTGATTGGAAAAAAAAATAAAACGCGATACAAAACCGACGTTAATCGATTTTACATAAACCAGTTATCGATACATCAAATTCTGTATACTGTAAGTATACAATCATCTCACAATGAAGTCCAATTGCGGGCTTACCGGCCTTGTACTTGTAACTTGTACAATATCGGTCAAGACATGCTAGTATTAGTCTTATATTTATTATAACATATAATAATATATTCCAAATTTTCTAAACTACATCCTAGTTACGATGTAAATATGACGTGAATGAATTTGTATTGTGGCATCTCATATCGAAGTTTTATAACTTTCAATTAAGCTTCAGAAACCATTTATAATAATAACTCACTTATTTAGTACATTTGGTTTAACATTTCAAATAATGTATACGTACAAAACGAGATACGTAAAGTTACATACGAAAATGTAACTACATGCCACATGGATGTGGTTACATGCTACAAGCCATTGTACACTTAGGTTTTTATGTAACAAAACAAACAAGCCAATTGTTAGATCAAACTCACGAAGGTCAGACAAGAACCACTTCTCTACGGAAGTATTAAAGGTACCTATAGAAGATACAGAAGGTACTTAGGTATGGAAATAGATGAGCAAATAGTGGATCTAGTTGCCATTGAACTACGTGTATTATAAAATACTCTTCCTGTCTATCTTATGTACGCTATATACTTTTCAATATGATTTAGATCACATATGTCTTAATTGACCGCCATCTGTATAGAATATCTCATGCATCATCTTATGAACAGTTAAAAGTTAAAATAGATTACCAAAACATGTAAAACTTCGACACTTCAATCCTGAATACATTAATTATTTATTAATGATAAAGACTGCCTATTCCTTTTTTTATTTTTTTAGATGCACCTCGTCCATATTAACTATGTTAGGTCGTGCTTTAAAGGTATTAGATAGAAGAAAAACAATAAATTATTTCCTATATCTTCCGAAATCTTTTCACAATGTTGCATAATATCACATAATAACAGTAACATTCGCTAATTATGTAGAATTAAAGGAGAATAGTCGCAATAGTCAATCACTCCAACTCAAGGTACAATAATATTTTTGAATACAATTTGTAATTGTGTTAAATACAATTCGAATTGAATAGGTAAAAAGATTTTTAAAAAAATGATGCGTTATAAAATCACAGCTTGACGTTACAGTTTTTAAAAGGCACGCTAATGTGGAATTTAATTTTCTTAATAAGATATAAAAATCTTCGTAATGTTTATAAATAGATAGGTGTATGTTCAAAATATGAGATGAGAGATGTGTGTCTGAGTGAAACTGTAATCGGTTCATCTCGCTGTAATAATAATGACTCGAAAAAATAGGAAGTCATATTACTTATATTAGTAATATAAGTAATATTACTTAAGGAGGGAATAATTTTTGTGCTGATAAACCTTGTCCAATGTATATGATTATTTTTTAAATTTTGACGACAATTTATTATGTATGACGATAGATTCTAAAAGTATAATATAAATATCGTAAAATTCGAAATAACATTTTTTTTCTGTTGGTATTAATGGATACTTAATTTTTAGGGTTTAATATGATAAAATAAGATAGATGATTGATGATGATAAAAGTAATACTTGCTTCGTATATTACGTTGAAATATATTTGATGCTTGTACGTTTTTAAGTTACGCCCAGGACATACTGTTGTAATAATTATTTTAAAAATAAATTACAAGTATATTTGGACATCGTTAATATTATACTGGTCATACTACATGTATGTGTATTAACCCTTATTCTCAATCTGTAATTACGTATGCTGTATGTATATATTAATAATATTCCAAAAGAATGATACTATCATTTGTATAACTATAAATTAGGTTACATGTATTCGTCGTCGTATAAAGTAACTTCAATTGTTGTTTGTAGCAATTACTATCCTTAATAAAAAAAGGCATTTTAATTTATGTGTAAATGACTTGGGAGCAAACCAATTCTAGAATACCTCACGGAATTTAATTATTTTGTTTTATTTTAAGTTTCGATACATATCACTTTATGGAATAGGATTGAAAGGCATACAGTTAATTGCGTCGAATGAATGTCATTTACGTTCTAAATGCTAGAACCAGATGTATTGCCATTTCTAAGCAGTACAATGGAATAGCTCAAGTTAAGTTGGTCCTATTGACCCCATTCTACTTTACAGAGTTAATTGAGACGGCGGGTAAAGTAATATAATGCCGTCACCTTGTATAGAAGCTGACGCGGATCTTGAGCTCTCGATAACTTCGAGTGAAATGTTTGTTGTTTGATATCCTTCATAATTGATTCATTGATTAATTCTCCTGCGGTCGTTGTACGTCACACTTTGTAGTGTACGTCACACTGACAGAACCGTGACAAAGGTTTTTTTCTGATAGGTACGTTGTATTTATAATTTTTGTCCCGAAATATGCTAGATATTAAGTTATTATAAGAAACGCAGGTTTTTTATTTTAATGTTCTGTATTCATTCAACTTGACGCGGGGGCTCAAGAATCGTGGCAGAAGTTATTTTATTATTTATTTGTGGTGCAATTTAATTTTGTTTTACTTCTTCTATATCGAATATACGCGAAGGCAGCGTTCCAGACCAAAGATGTGTTGTGTAAAGTTGCAGCAATGTGATAGTAATGTATACGATTGAATATAGCCGCGAAAATTAAAAAAATAAAATAAATAATAAGTGTGTAGAAAATATTTCCGATAGTTGTACAGTTACTTTAAACTAAAAAAACTACGGTAATGTGGAAAGGTAGTGTTGTTGGCACATTAACTAATTTTAACATTCTTATATGTTCGTGTCCTAGAGTTAAGGCGGTGTTTACGAATGTTAGCTAGTAAGCAGCACGGTCAAAGACAGCCCAGTAGTTGGACAAGATATTTAAAAGGACTGTTTGGACGTCAGTAATTTTAAAGCGATTGCTGATTCCTAAGAATTTATATTGATAAAGGCGTTACCTAATATTGGAGACCGTATTGTGACGGCTAAATAATAAAATAAGACCTTACTCGTCACGGACTTAATAATACTACTAACAAAAAAACAAAATACTTTACCTACAATCTATTTTTATTATATTGCTGCAACATCAACATTTGTCTTCGTGTATATTCGGATTAAGTAGTACTAGACGTATTTATTAAGCCTTATACAATGTTTATTGATTTTGAACACTGTAAGGTGCAGCTTTGGTTTCAGTTGTGAAAAGATTATATTTTTTTTGTCGAGGTGATTAAATTTTAAGTTATATTAAAATTATGTTGTATTTAATTCTAATAAGTTCTTTTTAAATTTTGATTGTGATACGATATTTACCATAATTTTAGGTTATATATATTTAGATACGGTACAGTATTTAGATATCGAGTGTACCTACTGTAGTTCGTGCTCATTTTTTATAATAAAAATGTGTCAACTTATATAGTATATTTTATGGAAGTGCACACGCATTTAATTGGTCATAGCTGCCTAGTTGTATATTACGACCAACCTCACACAACTCGATTCTGCCTTGAAATCAGTCCCACATACTTTGGTAACTAACTACATATTTGAGTATTGGGGACGAATTCACCCTTGATCGATATTACATTGACATTGTAATCATTGATCTTGAAATATATGATCTTGGGAGAGCGTGAGGAATTGACCTAGATAATAATACATCTTGCGCATAAGGATCCAATACAAATGTATCCAGGACTCGATGACATTATGACGAGTCCCGTAAATTTATAGTAGATGAAATATAATTTCTTAAGGATTCGAAATCGTCAAATTATTAGCAATGACCAATAGTAGTACTTCCATAAATCCCAGCGAGGGTTCTACCACCTTAAAAATGTTTATTTTGTCTGTGGTATTTAGTTATACACTATTCTTTCTTATAAGTATTGAATGGAAATATGTAATAAAATTTTAAGAACAAACTTATCTGTCTATAATTTTTAAACCTTATTGTAAAACATAAGCCGGTCGACCTTTAGGCTTAAGATTTATATCAAAACTAGTATTTATCAAAACTAGATTTCATTTAGCTACAGTGATTACTAAGCAAACATGATAAATAAATAAAAAAACAGTATTTAAATCAGTCTGTATATTGGATATGTCTGCAATACAGCAAGATACAATACAATGAAAACAGGTAAAAGTGATAAAATATTGGAAACAAAAATAGTAATTAGAATTTCTTCTCTGAAACAAAACTAAAAATAAAACCATTCTTATTATTACTTAAAATCGACACTATTATTATTGATGTTAATTAATGCCTCTAATTAAACAAGCCTTTTGTTGAGCACCGCTCGTAAAAAAACTAAATGAATTTTCATCAATAAACCTCAACAATTTTAGATAACCAAAACTCAACAACCCCTCGATAATTTCCTTAAACGCTAATTTTGTCGCCTAATTATTTTATTCATCAACAAAATGCGCAACAAAAGGCTCGTTCGTATTATAAACTTATCTCAATGGGCACTTTTGGTTTAGTTTAAATGTTAGTACATTATTTAATCTAATATCATAGTAATAAAAATTACAAACTTATCATTAATCTAAAAGCAAACATTAAAATAATATTAACCATCTATAAAAGAACTATCAAATCTAAGGTCCTAGCAAAGTTACTTTTATGGTACACCTCGCACAACTGCAACCCTGAACATACAAAAATATTTTCATGTTCTTAAAAAACAGTCAATATTTCTAAATAAAGATGATGTCCTTAAAGTAAATACCAATCGTCGAAGACCACGGCGGAATGTACACAACATCTTCATGTAGAAATCCTCGTCCACATTCAGTGGTTTAAAATGTTAATAAATCAATAAGGGGACCATTTTTATAGCACACATTTTTAATAGCTAACATTTCCGGGTCACCTAAAACTTACTAAACCTTAAATTAGGTAACGACATTGGAAAAAGACAAATCCTAAATTACAACCTGGACCTGTGACATAAATCTAAGAATGTATATAATGTCGGTAAACGTATATTATTTTGGATTCCAAGTGTGGGACTCTAGCGACGTCACAGAAGCGATGCAAATATAACTATAAAGCTCACGATTATTACAGGAAACGTATGTTTTTTACAAATGTGCAACTAAATAAACATATACGGGATTTAATATACGAAGAAATCAAGTTCATTTATACAAAACAGTTTTCCAAAGTTTATTTATTCGGGCGCCTTCAAATTAGCGCTTGAACCGTATTAATTATAACGAGCGGTATCCCCGCGACTAGTTTGCAAGCGCCCGAATGAAACGATTCAAACGATTGAATGTTACAATATTTTTAGTATTACATCTAAATATTGCACTTACATGAAAAATCTACACAGATATCCGGATTTTAAATACTGGCTCGGCTTTTTTTACTCCATATTTTAACGTTACTCCCATTTTGCGCGGCGTATATTAATTATTACACATACATATGTATACTACTAATAATGAACACGGAAATCATACATGAACGAGATGGTCAATAACACTACTGCTTAATCAGATCGTCTGTACATGTCGCACGAAAATAATAATCACAACAATTACCTGTACACTATAAGTAACACGACAAAACAACAACATCACTTCACTCACTCCGGCCCGACCGTCGTGTTTGTCGTCAATGATGCAATCGAACGGGTGTGATAATACAAAAATGAGGAAACACTCTACTACTTTCTGTCACAAGCCAGTTCCAGCGATCGTTACATTACACGCCCATCCCTCAGCACCGTCTCCCACTCCACCTCCCCGCACCGACCCCTCCCAATACCGAAGTTGTCAACTAACAGTCAATGTTCATCATACAATACGAACGATTCAATTACATATCACATTCATTTTAAATAATTAATAGGTACATTTATGTATATATCAATAAGTATATAGATATTAGCAACTTGAATTTTACAATCACATTCTTTATATTTTCAAAATTCGGCGTTACATCATCATAATAAGTGTGGCTCTTAATAAAAATTTTGATTTGAGCAATGACAAGATTTAAAATACTCTATATTCCAAAGATGAGCCGTCAAAAATATATATAATTTGCCGTCGAAATTTACAAAACTTTAAAAAATAATAAAGCAGATCTAACTATGTTTTCAACATTCTACATTATCAGTCTCGATGATAAAAATGCGTTTGGCCAAAATGAGAGATCCAATTGGCGTGGTCCATCCTTTCCTATCCAATGATATAAAACAAATACCGTGTGCACCCACAATACCCAATACAGATACTTGACTCGCGCCGGGCGCTGGCCGGGCGGTACACTACGTAACCTCTACACTAGTGTTGCCCGCATGTCGATACTTTTACTATCGATAGTTTGGATCCAAAAGCCAGGAGTTATTAGATCTAGCAATAGTATCCAAAATACCCATACGTCGATATTTACCTTGCAATCTAGTTTATATATTTGCCGTCACTATCGATAGTAAATTATCGAGCGGCAACACGCATACATGCATACACTGTGTCCACAAGTCACTCGTGTTACATGAAAAAGTGAAAATAACTATAACCTATTGCGATAATACGTCGGTCGTCACAATAATTGAGTAATATTTGTACGTATGTTCACGATATCCACTACACACTAGATTAACTAAGCGAAACGGATTACGCGGTGCGATTGAAGTATTTATTGCGTTATTGAAGTACTACAACTGTCAAGGTACCTGTATCAAAGTATGAGTAAAGTTTAAAAAATCAGTCTATCTTACTCCCTTTTTATTCAAACTCTGCGTTTTAAAGCTATCTGCTATATTTAATCCATCAAACGACTCGTAGCATGCATGATCTTAATACTCTGCTGGCCTTTCGCGAAATTTTGGTCCAAGTTAGTACATACATCGTCGAAATGAAAAATTAAAAATTGTTAACATTTCAAAAACACTAAAAATAAACGTTCAAATTATTTGAGAGAAACATACAAATGATTTACGTACATAATTATAAAAAAAAATGAGATCAAGTGGGTATGCGTCCAGTCATTTGGAGATGTGTGAAATGAGATAAGGACATTATCAGTAATGGTAACATCGCCCGTTCATGAGCGAATGTACCGTAAATAAATTGTAAACCTTTTCGTGAAGTACAACCATTCAATACCTTCCCTACAACGATCCGATACGATACTTTACATGTGATGTTGAGAGTCACACGGCCTGCTACACGGAACACAAGCTCCGTTTCACTTGGCATAGGTTAAGCGACTGATTATGCGATCAAAGAATAATTAACCACTCCTCAAGTGAATGCCGAATAACATAAAAGATACCTACGTGTCGAATTGAGAACCTGCATTTTTCGTTCGGTCAATAAACTAACCACAGAATATGATATTGCACACGACTTTCGTAAGCCAAATCCAAATTCTCACTCACATTTCAACGAAAATTGACAACACTTAAGAGTTCCCGATGGATATTTTACACAACAACAGATAGAACATTAATTTTCGACATTACTATTAAAATTCAAATAGAGATCTTAACTTATAACGATTATTGTCACTACATATTAAAGTAATGTACAAAGTAATGTCCATATTAGGACATGTTCATATACCAGCTCCGTTATTGCAGTGTCATTGTGATCACTTGCTTGCTTGGTTTAATTAATATATACCAACTAATAATACGAGTAATTTCATATAGATATTAATATTTAAAAATTAACTGACATGAACAAAAAACTGTTTTAATTTTTTTGGTGAACTATTATTTTAGTGAAATACTGCAGATTGTATTGTATTCTTCATCTGTCTAAGATGAAGAATATTGGTTGTATGTATCAGCAAATTGTAGGCAATGAGCACTAGTGACTTTGGTTAATCGAATTACGTATATAGATATTATTACTTCCAGGCACGAAATACTATTGATCGTAAGTATTTCAATTTCTAAATTATGGACAATTGCTACAATCGCTTGTAACATGTTAGATTTGCCTAAAGCTTTATTAAATTTTAGGCTTCGACCTTTTATTATGAACATATAATTTCAAGTTACGTTTGGAAAAATTGAAAATACGATTGAACTTTTCCATTAACTACAACATGTATGTGACGTATAAATGAAATGCAGAATGGTTTTTCGTATGCTACTTTTTCTTAGTTTTTCGTATGGCTTTAGCGAATACATTCTTTCGGACGACACGCTTCGATACTAAACCGAATAAAATCAGGCCCAATATGCCGTTAGCACTTAGGAAGTACGTAAGAAGTCCGTAGAGAAACTAACAAGTCGATCGTTTACATTTCATTAAGTTAATGAGAAGTTAACACAACGAAATACATCTAGACCATCGCAATCAATCGAACAATCAAATAAAAATTAAATTGCAAAGCAACACAGTGCTAGACCTACAACATTTAGAATTATTATTAACTTGGACAATCTCCTATTTTATATTTTCATTATTATATTCAAATGTCAAAATAAGTTTTTCGTCGTGAGACACAGTTATTATGTACATTAATTACTTTAATATTTTCGTTAGTAAAGAATGTATGGGATATGTACAATGTGCTTGCATTTCGCATAATGATTATATAAGTATCTTTGTGATGCTCCTACAACACGTCTCCTCGTCTATCTACCACGTAAGCAATCTAGTGAAAGATCAATCCCGATGTCCAACTATAATTGTATCAACAGGCATGTTTTTGTCACGTACAATTATCCAACTACCGATTGTAAGAAAGCATTATATTCAGCGGATCGTTAAAAACATTAAATCTCAACCGTCGTCGTTGCGTATGGAATAATCCATTAGCGATATTCTATAGAGACAAATATCTCATCGTTTTAATTACATATATAACAGGGTACTGCTTGAAATCTGAAATACTTGGCATGCTGAATTGGAGGAAAAAGATAGGTATCAAATAAGAGAGTTCAATGTCTATCTTTTTCGGATATGCTTGCAGTATGACGAGGCGCTGACACGCTTCGTATCAAATTTGGGTAATATTAAGCAAGTCTTAATGCTAGCACACGCACAATAACTTTTTCACCGATGACTATCGATCTAGTCTATTTCCTGTTACATTTGACCGACCTAGCTATCGAAACAATCTTGTAAACGCATTGTCAGAACAACGTTCACGATCGTGACTACACATCTACAAGATCCGTTTAGAATCTCTAGTCTCAAATGCAGTGGTATACGATACGGCGAATGTGCTCGACAAAACGGCATCTCCTCATATTCAACATTTATTCTATCGTCTGTAGCGTAGTGTGGTGTGATGCGATCGCGTATATCCATAGTTATTTACAAAACAAACCGCATCCATCGCTGGGGCGCGGGGCGCGCGGGTGGAGCGAACGCATTTAATGCGTCGTCGTGTGCGGCGCGAAGCAGCACACCAGGCTCTTGAAGAGCGAGTAGGGCAGCAGCCGCCCGCCGCCGCGCGCGCCCGCCCGCCCGCCGCCCCCCGACGCGTTGAAGCCCGACCGCACCACCGGCACGTCCGGCGAGCTCGGCGACCCGGCGCACGACCCGGCCATAGCGTCTAACGTTAGGCCGGCCGGGGCGAGGGGCGCTGGCTTAGCGTTACACGTCAAGCCAGAGGCCGAATCTGGAGGCCCGCCGGCAGTTTGATGCGCGTCGACCGCGTTCTGAGTGTGTGGCGGGACGGCGTCGGACGCGTCGGACGTATCGTTCGCGTCGGACGCACCTGTGGGCGCCGAGTCGTCCGGCGAGCGCGTAGGGGGCTCGGCGGGAGCGTCGGCGGTGTCGCAGGTTGCGTCGGCGGTGGTCCTCGGTGCGAGCGGGGGGTCGGGCGGGGGTCCGGGCGGCGGGCCCGGCGGGGCGGCGGGCGCCGCGGGGGCCTCTAGTCAGTGTGGCTCCGCGTGCGGCGCGGCGTGGGGCGCGTGCTGTGCGTGCGCGTGCGGGTGCGGCGGCGGGAAGGGCACGCGCTCGCGCAGCACGGTCAGCAGCTCGCGGAGCAGCTCCACGGCCTGCGAGACGGCCTCTGCCTGTTTCTCGGCCGCGAGCGCGGTGCGCATGGCGGCTTCGGCGAGCAGCTCCTCGGTGGAGAGCCGGGCGCCGTCCGCGCCCGCCGATCCCTCCGAGTACATGTCGTCGTCCAGCGCCGGCTTTCGATCCTCGTCCGCGTCCGATTGGCTTTCTCGCGTATGCGCGCCGCTCGCTAAAATCGATATTAAACATACGTAATTATGTTATATTTTCGGCTACGACAATTATCACATTTGACAAACCTTAGGCTGATTTCTACGAATGTAATGTATTAATAATAAAATATGATAATCCCTGACTCTGATACGCTTCCAAAAGAAAATTAAGAAAATATAGTTGAAACCACATAAACTGTTACATTTTTTTTGGGAGCTAGTTGCAAAACATTGTTTGGCTATCCAGAATATCTGACACCCTGCTTTCCTTTGAAAGCAAACACATCATTGTCCCCAGCATGCTATTATGCTCTGTTTTATCCATCTAGTCCACACTGAAGAAATCCCTTTTATCTTCTGTATCCTCCTCTTACCTCTTTGGTCAATATATGTTACCTATTTTCTAGATGCCAATTATAATCTTTGGTTGTATCGTGGGAGTATAACGTATTTAACGTTAGTCGTTACCTAACGTTCACAGATTACTGTAGCTGAATATCTACTATGATGGCGCTTTTTTCGACCCGCACCACATTAACGGTCATCGAGTGCAGACGATACGCACAACTACGAGAAAGACGAGTGTGCCAGTTTTCATTCAAACATTGAATGAATTCAAACATGTTTAAACATGTCACCAGAATTAACAGCAATGCGTCACAATTTTCTAGTGAGTAGTTTATTTTACTATTATCTGTATATATAAAACTCTTCCGTTACTGAGTGACTGATGGACAACGCACAGCCGAAACTACTGAACGTAAAAATTGAAATTTGGTATGAAGATTCCTTATGAAGTGTAGAGGAGCACTAAGAGAGGATATTTAGAATTTACCCCCCGAAGGGGTTTAAGAGGGAAAAAATTTTATATGAAAGTTCTACACCATTGAAGTTAGTAACATGAAAATTTGGATTTTAGTTGTTTACAACAAACTAAAGAACGTGTGTTTCAGATTTTTCTGCAAAAATAACCCTCAACTGCTTCAAAAGGGGGATGATAAATTGTATGCGACTTAATACAATTTTCAAGATAAAAAACTAAAAATTGTTTTAACAAACAATTTGTTTACCAATACCACTTTCAAGATTTTTTCGAAACTACCCTCGAACTCCTGAAAATATGGGGTGAACTATATCTACTATATACGAGTATACTAATATTATAAATGTGAAAGTGTGTTTGTTTGTTTTTCTTTCACGTCGCAACATAGTTATTACGTGCGCGGAGAAAGGAGGGTGGAGTGATGTAGGCTTCTCTTCACCTTTAAGTTGCCCAAAATTTGCTCCCCTCATAATAATGCGAGAATAGCAGCGGGCATATATTTATAGGTATATATAGAGGCGCGAAAGTTTGTGAGGATGTTTGTCACTCTTTCACACAAAAATTAAGGGATGAGGATAAAACTTTACAGTAATATAATCATTACAGTACATCAGAATAGTATATTGTGTAAACGATAAGTGTTGAGTAAATCGGAAACTGTCATTCTACTTAATATATAACGCGGGCAAA
This sequence comes from Udranomia orcinus, assembly GCA_018247775.1. Taxonomy (NCBI): domain Eukaryota; kingdom Metazoa; phylum Arthropoda; class Insecta; order Lepidoptera; family Hesperiidae; genus Udranomia; species Udranomia orcinus. Next base: position 14,215 of record DWGW01000443.1, read on the forward strand.
GACCCGGGGCAACAGCTAGTATAAACATAAAATTTTAAGTTACCTTCATTCTTTCATCACTATCATATTAGAATATAAGTTCACAAATAAAGGGGGTGTTTTGACGATTGTCAAACGTGTCAAAAGGGAGAGGGAGAAATGTCCAACCTATTTCAATAACATTGTTTGTTCCTCTCACCTTCAAGTTTCCACTGCAAAAAATATATATGAGTTGAATTGATAATCTCCTCCTCCTTTTAAAGTTGGTTAAAAAGTAAGAAAATTGCAATAAAATTAATTTTGTATCTGCTTCAATAAACAAAACGCCATTATTTCTAATGTAATAAAAAAAATCATTCCGCTATCTAGGTCTGTTAATCTTCTTTTTAAATCATATAAAACAAAGCTGACCCCTTAGTTCTTTTAAATAACGCAATGGAATAGGATTGATTGGTTTCATCAATCAACAGTGATTCAATAGCAATTTTTATGTATAAGACATGGACGTTAAATAGAGAAACACTGAAAATTTGAATGATGTTGTATGTTTGTAACTACAAAATGTTACAAGATAGATCAAAATAATGTAGAATAGAATTTAAGATCTATAAAAGAGTCTGCAATGGTATATTTAATTTTGCTCCAAAAGATTGAGTGAGTTATTTATGAAGCTATTTTAAACAGTACAGAATTATTCTTTATCTTATTAAATAAATACTGTATGAATTTAATATAAAAAATTAATGACTTAAACTTAGTTTTTACTGATTTTTCATTTAATAACCAATAGATGTAGAATGTTGTTTCACATATACATACTGCTAAAATATAAGAAAATTTAAATATGATATTTAACTATTTTATTATTTTATCCATCAAGAGGAATTGTTAAAAAAAAA
>DWGW01000444.1:0-15086 GCA_018247775.1 Udranomia orcinus
CTTTCTTCGCTCGTTCTCGGCGTTCGCTATCTGTCACGGATTTTTTTGTTTAGCGTCTTATATTTTAAGTGGCTTTGGTGATAGTTTCAGAGTTTCGAATATAATTATATTGTAATATGGTCTCATAATGGCTAATATGATTTTAAAGTAATGTTTAAGTTATGTTATTATAAACTAAGCAAATAAACAACATGTATGTACTTTCATTTATGAATCATACACGCGCTATCTTGTTAGTTCCAGTTTAAATGTTAAGCAAAAACAAGCAAAACTCAATAAAAAGAAAACATTAAAGCTACTAGCAAACTCAATCGCAACGCGTAACCTTTGCCTTGTCTCAAAACTCAAGTTTTCAGGACCGCCGACCGTTTCCAAGTATTTCTCGGAGCGTGATGTAAAAAACCAGATAAAATCGTGAAGCAAGCATTCAAAACTTTAAAACCTTGACCACGGCTGTTTGACATTAAAACACACGCCTTTCACGAGCCAGTCAGGTGGACGTTGTATAACTGACTTTCCATTTTCTTTGGCTGCTGTTTTTGGTGTTCGATATATGCAATAAAACTATTATGATACTTTTTGTTTACCAATTTAAATGTTTTGATCGACGACAAAAAGTTGACAAAGATTGTACACCGAAGAAATTTAATTGTAAGTTACGGAAATTTTGATTTCCAGCGGACGTGATTAGTGGTATGAGTTAGCAGTTTAGTAGTAATATATCTACTAAGAATCTTCATCTTATTTACTTTAGAATTATCCGGGTGGGCATTTTTCAATAGATAAAAATTGATTTATTTGATAAAGTTACCATATATCTAACTAAACAACATTTTATTTTCATATTAATAAAACGACATCCATTAATTTTTGATCGTTTTTGATACCTGTCTCTCTCTCTTTCTTTCTCTCTCTTTCTCTCTATAAATGATACAGATCCTCATTTATTACCCGTGAATATTTATGTTAATACTTTAAAGTGCTTATGTGATCAATCATTTAAGTAACATCAGTTTCCCATCTGGAAGTAATTTATATTGATTATTATTACGTGTATCAATATCATTCTGAGCAACATTTCTTAAGCAGTAATCTAGTATTACACATACTAATACATATATACATATAGGCCACCGAGTTGTGATATACAGCGAAAGGAATGATGATATCTTTAGGTACTTTCTACTATAATTTAAAGTCAAGTAAATTACTTTCCAAGATTTAACTTTTGCAGACGATAAAATAATGATAATCGTTTTTAATTTCTTACTATTCGTATACGATTTTTAATTTAAGTAAAATTTTAAATTCACTATTCACTCATTATTCATAGTAATATCCATTGAAGTGAAATTTGTATTGTTGCTATGATACTATAATGAATGAGTTATTACAGATTTTTTCAATCAGACATAGGATCCTCTGCCTTGAAGGTAGATCCAAGCTTCCTTGTATTTTTAGTGTTTCGAATAAATATAGACAATTCAAGGAGAAGCAACGTGTATGAACTAGCTACACTAGACTTTCTGTTTAAAGATTTCCCTTGTAATTGAAACTGAATTATTATCAATTATATACCATATATTGATGAGATTTGATATCATAGTCCTATCTCTATATAGCACTGCCTATATCTTCACATCTCAATCGCATATAGGAATGTAGCTACACATTTTACAATGCGAAGATCTACTTGTAAGAATATACGTCTAAAACTCGTTCAGATCATTGGTTTCCTACATAACAGTCGGCTATATTCGCGTTGGTGTCGCAAGCAAGACTCGCCGCCACAAGTTAAGGTCGCCGATGTGTGGCAATTTTCCCATTTCGAAGAGAAGCCGAACCTTGACCTAGGAGTCGAATTTCGTTTCGTCACACCGCTTTGCACGCTGCATATTGCAATTTTGTACCTGCGCGATACACGAAAATTTATCGCCATGCAGTTAGCGTACAGAGTTCTTGAATAAGCTACGAATATCGTCTTATTCTTGTAAAGTACAAGAAATTGGCATACATATTGGTACCAATAAGATATAGATTCCGAATAGGTATTTCAAATAGATATCATTATTCTAAAATAGTAAGAATTTATGTAATCTGGTGAAGAAAATATTTACTAGATGAAAATGTAACCAATATTACAATTAAATCACGACTATCTTTCTGATTTTAATTGAAAACGAAACGACCGTCTTCCTCAATTTACTTGAAGAGCAACTCCTTTTCTTGTCCGAACATACCAAGATATGATAAAAAACGGACCCTTCCCCGTTAGTGCGGCACGTCGCCGCTAGATGGCGGTGTGCGAGGCGCGCGCGCATGTTGCGCCACCGGGCGCTTTACGCAACGCGGACGTTCACCCCGGAAGGCGTTTTCTTCGCAGTTTCTTTAGTGTGTTACTGAGCCGCGGTCGCGTGACTCGATCGCGTGTGGAATAACCACCCGCTAAGGCTCCCTTCAATGTTGGATGACTTGGGATCTACATTGCTATCAATGATCGTTTGAGCGCAAATCTCTAAGGATATTGACTTAACTTTACAGGTTGATTGACATGCCAGTCTCGCCTCAGTACACTGTAGTTTGATTGTTTTATTAGAGCCCCGTCAAATCCTTATCTATACCTACATCTTAATTATCTGGAGTTACTCCAGATAATTAAGATAATCAACAGACCTACATACATTGCCCTGTCCGAGGTTGTATGTAAATTCTCTGGTCTGAGGTGACCACTTAACATCACGTGACCTAATCTGATTTGCAACTCTTTCAACAAAAAAAGTGTCATGTCTTTATGCGTAATTATAAGAAATAATTTGTAAAATAGCACCTACGTTATACATACCGTTTTACTGCAATTAGTCTATGATAAAAACCTAATTAATTTATTGGTGAACTTTGTCTACGCCAAACCTAATTTGAACGAGTATATTTACTGGTTTAATATAATCATACTACCCTAGTTAAGACTCAAGTTTATTTTCGTGTAAACACGACGTAATAGCCACTCTCGCGATCCACTCAAAACTGCACTGGCTTAATTATCTTATCGCATGAAACACACATGTAATACACGTTGCACCAATGTTTACTTGCTTTTAAAACAAACATTAGAAAAGTGTCACGCAACGTACGGAACTTGTAAACGAGTGTTACTTAAGACGTTACGATAGAACAGATTAACTATCACTATCATTCCTTTATTATGTGGTGTGTAGGTAACTGTTTAAATGATATTCTTAAAGAAATGTGCGTGATCTAAGAAATAACTTGTTATAAATGATAAAGGTCCAACGTCTCATAGAAATTACTTAAGTACACTAAAATACCCACATATCATTATAAAGGTATGGTCCATATTCAAATCTATGTATTATTTAGATTCAACTATAATATAGCATGAACCTAACCATAGCATACATTCTTCTATGTAATGGGACTTTGGTTCGTGGAGGAACAAAAAACTGTATCGAATTACATGTCTTGAAATAAATTAATGGTTGCGGATCTATTGCATATAAACACATTTAATTTACTTAACGATAATAAAAAAATATAAATTAAAAAATGAAAATTAATTTTCATTATACAAATAGAACATATGTAGGCTTCAAGGCATTATAACATAACAGGAGATAGTGATCACATAACATATATTATACTTCGATTACTTCCATTGCATAAAAACACAAATTCTTCTCTCAGTAACCGCAAAGCTGGGTTAACGTTCGTATGAGGAAATTTGCTGGTCTCGAATGAGTTTCATAACTACCGTTTGCTCCAAAATATGCCCTTTATGTTCATTTTTATAACAACAGAAGGGTTTTACGTAAGCGAACACGTTTATGGAGTAACCGCGAACGATCGAGAAAATATATGAAAGAAAAGTTAATGAGTTCATTTTTCAACTTCGCAAAAGTCACAATCATTTATCAGCATGTAAATCTTTTAAGACGTAATAAGAAACTGTCTATACGGAGCGTAAATAATATCAACATAATGAAGTGTAAAACCATTTATGTCATTTTTTATATTATTTTAAGTTTATATACAAATACTATCAGTAGCTTTTGCCCAGAGCGATGTCCGCATTTGAACTACATTCATTGATCAAAAATTCAAATATTGACAATTATTATTTTGCACTTATCTATTTATTTATTTATTCTTTATTGTCCAACAAAGAAGTGGTACAAAAGGCGGACTTAACGCTAAAAAGCATTATCTACCAGTCAACCTTGAGGATGTGCAGAAAACAATGAAGGCGGTATAGGATATTATTATATTATATTAGATCTATTATAACACTTACATTACTTTGGCCAATTTACGTTGGTAATTTGCGGCTGTTTGCACTTACTGACTTACTTACGTGTGACAACGACAACAACGTCGTCTTATGTATGTTATACTTTCATAGTAAACGTCCAAGCACGCACTTAGTTATTTAGCTGTCAACGAACAATGCTTACATAACCGACATTGCGACGAATATTTAGTTGCGAAAATGTGCACTTGCGAAAAGATACCTACGTGCTTTTAGAGACATTTTCCTCGTTGATCTAATTAAATCTAATTTCGAAAACAGAAAACAATACTGCGAGACCGAAAACTTTAAATACAATACAAATAAGGAAATGTTGTATCTTTTAATTTTGGACCGCTGACAGTCCACTACAAGTAAAGGGGAATAGTGCAAACTAAATACACATACAAAAAGAATCCTATACAATTGCGAGTCTGAAGCAATATGAAAACAAACATTGCATCCTTATAACCGCTAAAAGCTTTGTCATGTTAGTGAAACGAGAATTAAAAAACAATTTCGGCGATCGTACGTCTATTCTTACCTAACACATAGTAAGTCAATATGAGTGCGTACTTGTGAATTAAAACATCTTAATAAAGCTGTCCCAAATAAACAAGGGTAAAGACCTTTTGCGTAACAACGTTACGTCGGCCAGTGAGAGGCAATGTCAGCTGCAATCGCACTATTATTATGACAAGTAAGCAGTCTGTAACCTGAAACAATGGAGGCTTCGTTACGGTGATGAATACAGTCGCGAGATCAGTTTTGTACTCGATTTAGACTTGCATTCGACAATCATTATATGGTAAATGAGATGAAGATGAGCAAGAAATTCAATTGACTGATCTCAGTTAGGGTTTCAGTCAATGTCATCACCAGATAGAGAATAATTGTACGCTTTCCTCCTCCTGAAAGACGAGTTTCCTCGTATTTTTAACCTAAAAATATGAAGAGATTCCTCGTATTTTGAGGCTAACAGAAAGCGGGAATTACTTTTCCTCTTATTATTGTATTAGCGTAGATTATATATCGTAAACTTAAAAAAAAATACGGTAAAATTAAAAGTAAGGTTTTGTAAAGAAACATCCGTGTAACGAGGAGAAGGCAGCGGTCTATTACCATACCATTAAAATAAAAAAGATGCACCAAAACGTTATGTGCTAGTACACGATTCATACAGCTTTCTAGCTGAAACAGTATTCACAGTTAATACCTATTGTGTCCCGAACCCAATAAACTTTCCAACTATTTGCAGGCACATAATAACTGTTGCAAATCAAGGTTCCTCTGTCTATAACAAAATGAGCCTTTTGTTTCACTAGCGTATGTGCCAAAAAAGGTCAATGAACAGCCTCGACGTTTCTAAAGCCGCTCTCCGCAATGATAACAGAAGTAAAAATATCCGAGCACGTTCGATTGCGGTATTATTTCATACGAATAAGGTTCAAATTGCTTTATGGAGGGTGCATAGAGAAGACCTTCTATTTTGGCAGTAACACCGCGGCCTGCATAGAAAACTCTATCGGGCGGTTGCGTTAGCATTGCAATTTGGACTCAAAGCCGATGCGTCAGGTAACAAACTCGATTAGTGGCACGCTGTTGTTATGCTGTTCTAATATTTGAACAGCTGGTTAGTAGACGGCCAAAATGTTAGTTTGTTTATCGTTCGCGCGCGTTCTTGACAGCGAAAAAGTGAAAACGGCTTCGGTGGATGAGTTGTGAAACCGGGCGGTGACGCGGCGGTCATGCCAGCCGGCGCAAACACCATGCCTCCGTTATATAATAACTAATGTGGCTCGACGAATCTAGGCATACATGTATATACATATGAGTATATGCATGCGGGATTCATATTCGACGTGATGGTACAAAATTTTCCGATGCTTTCCAAACTTTCCGATGAACGATGTGTGACCACACTTCTGTGTAGCGATTGTAACCAATTATATAATGGTTTTAATGCTCTATACATTAAAAACTACACATTTAAATAAGAATATGTAAATCTGTTATATATATATGTCGTTTATTATCGATATTTGATTGTACAGCATCATAATACATACGAGTTGATGTGTGAATCATTTTTATCCAGGCGCTAAATTATAACGTAGTCGAATAAAGTACATCTCGACTTTCAGTAGAAAGCAGAGGCTTCCGACGATAACATCTTTTGGCAGCGTATTCATTAATTGTTAACGTACCCCACTTCGTACCAAAACTTATTGTATACGTACAATGCGATTTGACGCATGTCATTACATCCACGAAACTATTGTTCAGTGTTGGTTTTGGCGTGGGCCCCCTAAACTTTCAACTATGATTCAATTTGTATGTCATAGCATGTACATTGTATAGCTCTTTATAGCTGGTTTGAAACAGGGGATGTTCAATCTGATTGATATACATTCGTTAGTTGTTTCTTTATCTTGGCAAACCAGCCAATTGTGACCTACTACGAATGCAACTCATTACGTCTAGTTTGCTACAGATATGGAAGTATACGTTCCAGTATAAGTTTAAAGTAACCATTCAAAATTATACCTCAGACCGGGCGTGGCGAATGTTATATAGGATTCCTAAAGAATTCAAATACGATGTGTGAAAACAAGTTAATTCATGTAAACACAACTAAATACGTATACGATTAATGCATACAGGATAATGAAACCAAATGAAGCTCAAATCAGTCGCAATGAGAAGAAAAAACAATTGTTGGTTTATTTTTGCATTCTGTGATACTAATTTTAAAACACATTTATCGTACAACAAATAGCTTACACTTGATATAGTGAAATTGAATTTGAATTTATACGCCAGTTTCTCGGGTTCGGTTCATTCATGTGTATTTCGATTTTGCTTTATTTAAAAACATAGCGTAGAAATTATATATGCAAATTATACTCATTATATATATCTGATTCAAGATTTCTCTTAATACTTTTCATCAATCTATGTATTTTTGTTGCAAAAACGAATAATATGCGGTGAGGCATATGATATATGTTAAGGATTTGTTTCATTTATCATCGCTTAAAACACGAATACTTTTAACCCTACACGTACTGACCTAAAACCATTTTCCACCAGTTGGACAAGAATTAACCGATAGCTATTCACCATTTATAACTAAGAATTCATGGCCCATTTATTATAATATATATTTCAAGAACGCATAATATATAATATAATACATAAAGAGTCTTAGGATATTTAATAAAAATCTATTTCAATAAACCTCATTAACCCATGTAGTATGCCCTTAACCCTTCACATATTGAGCCAAACCAGTTTCCACCAATTGGACAGGAATCAGCCGATAGCTATGTAGAGTTCATGGCCCATTTATCAGCAAATGTGTTAATAAACTAGGCTCCTACTTGTATATCCGTCAAAAATAATACGACCCAGTTTATTGACTCTTGACCACGCTTAAACAGATCTATTTGAAACATTTCTTTTATATAAACGAGGATATTTAAAAACTTTTGTGGCCAAATCGGTTTACCATAAGTTCACATGAACTAAATAATTTTATAGAATCATAGTTTGTTTTCGAAGACTAACTCCTATATATGTTACGCTTCTTACGTCAAGGACTTTTAGCAGAGCATTATTAATATTTTGGAGACAGTCTTTCTTTCTTATAAAGTTATTACCATTATATTATTTGTAACGGTGAAGCCATTGAATCCCCTGTAATCAGTGTAGTATCTACTAATATTTAGACGATTTGTAGTACATGTGTACCTAATAAAAACAGTAAAGTAACTTGTTTAAAATTGTAACCCAAATTTAAATGTTGAGAAGCGCTGACTTATCCAATATCATACAGACATTATTGTAATCGTTTTTGGTGTTGTTTACAAATGGCGGAGGTCGTTCACACCTTTGACGCCGAAATGGAGTGTCACCAATAACTTACTGACGTGTACTAAGGGTGAATGCCGAGGCCGAACGCTCAAAGGGCCGACGCACCCCAGTCGATATAGACGTCTAAAAATGTTGGCTTAATACGAAAACGTCGGTAATAAAAGCGACGTACTGATTAAATAATATGTCCAATAAAACTGTACATGTACATACAGTTGCGTGAGACTTACACTATTTTGTCGAATGTAATAGTGATTAACATGTTAATTAACACGTTTCCTATACATTTTACTGTACCTGTTTATATATATTAGATTTTTAATCTATATCACTATCTACTAGTTTTTACTCAGGTTCGTTCACATCGATGTTTAATACATGTCATACATTTAGTCACTTTAATGTCAGTGTTTATTTTTCCAAGAAATAATATTTTCATAGGTGATTCACAGATGTATTGAATTCCGTAACGTTTTTTACATTTGTTCTTAATTGTAACTAGCCATGTTAGTTTAGTTTGCACATACACTTGTTTTAGTAATATAATATAAATCAAATAAAATCAAAATCAAATATTCAAATGTATAAAGAAATCTTTACAGTGTCGCCTACGTATAAAAATATCGACAAAATTTCTATTAGTTGCCTAAATACTTAGTTGCCTCAAAAATAATATCTTGTCAATCGATCAATCATGCAGAGTCAATATACTGCTATCAAACAATGACTTATAATGTATTATTTTCTTAAATTATGCCAGATTATCGATTTAACGAAAGGTCGTTCAACTTAAAATAGATCGGCAGGTCTAGTCGCAATGTACGAAAACGTTATCAAGAAAGCGATGTGATTTGACGATAAATTTTAGTTGCCACCCGATAGCCTGCGATATTATCGCACTTCAAGACACCTGTAACCTGTTTAAAGTCGTGTGAAACCCATGAGTTTCAGTGACTACACAATATAGCTTACTCACATTACCTTTAACGCACGCTTGTTTAACCTAAAAAATAATAAGATATCAAAAAATATTTTAGATAAATATCATTAAGAAACCATTAAGTGACATAATTATTGTTAACAAACTATGGAGTTATTTAGGAAACTATTTTGTTATTTAAAAAACAATCAGATAAATATGTCATTTTTGTCAAATATATTTTGTCACAAATATATTTTGTGACATGATTGTTGATAACATTTATCTAAGAAATCGCAAGAGTTGTGTGAAAAGTTGACATTAAATAAATATTGGAACTACAATTGTGGTTTAAAAGCACTTGTTGTGCACAATAACTCTCTGTTAGTGTATCTCAAACAAGTTCTGTGATAAAAAATGCGTTCAGTTGTACGATAATAATATATTTGACACAAGACGTTATCGATAGAAGATTTCCATGAATGGCCTAAAAACGTGAGAGTTCATTACACTAAATAGTTTCTTTGTACATTTTTAGCTCATCTAAAAATAATATAAAAGCTTATATAATTGTGTCTCTTAATAAATACGACAACATACTATTACCAATTCATAAGATTTCCCAGAATCTTTGGGTTGAAAAATGTGAGAAATTACAGTATTAATAGTATCAATTGGGTACAAGAAATTAATTATATATTTTTTTGTTTATGAACTTGATGTTATTGAAAGTATTTACTCCTTAGTAAAATGACTGATAAACTTTAATTCAATCACGCACTTCAAAAGAACATAATTGAGCACCGAATACTGATTTTCATATATCATCTGTCAGAACAGAAACGTTTGAAAAGCGGCAACAAGCCGTACTAAATTAATAAATACGTACAACATTTCCTGTTTTCACGTTTTCCGAACGGCGTTAGCTTTCACCCATTCTTTAGATAGGCCAGACGCCGTTGCGTCAGAGTTCCGAGTGGCCGTGTTTTTCTACAGGGGAATAGTTAACCCAGATTCGGGACTGTTTCTGGCTAAAATTAGCCCCATATACCTGACTGAGCACCACGACGCACCTCCGATGGCCGCTCTGCAGATGACACTGAGTTAATGTAGGCGGAAGACAAGCTTGGAATAAGAACACGTATTTCAGTTTAGTAACTTTACAAATTTTTCTTTTCAATTTTTTTACAACAGTTTGCGGTCTTTTACTTTAAGATTCAAATACAGTTTCCTGTATTTGAATCCGTTAAAGTACTCTATGTATTGAATATTTAATCGACGGTCGAAAAGTAGGTACATCTTATTATACTATATTATAATGAATATTAACTATTTAATACTTTCTACAATGAAATTTCGAATGGAAAGTATCGAAATGAAACTTGTTGTAAATACATTAACTCTTAATGAAACAATTTTCTGGTGACCCGAACTACCAAACCGTACACTCGTATTACTAATGCGAGAAGGGTTCATTAACTTTTCGTATTCACGTGTTCTTGTTGTAACAGTTTAAACGTTGTCAGCGATAGCTACATATTCTATAACTCACCTGTTTGATACGGCTAGCGTATTGTTAATGTGGTGAATCAGTAATCTAGATAAACATGAATAGCGGCCGATGCGAATGAACTCCGTTTTAATGTAATCCAACACCAAACTGTGCCATCGGCCCGTCTAACCTTTTAAACAAAAAAAGCTAAACATTTAACTGGGTTACGCATATATCGCGACGGGCGGTAAGCCATACTTTATGGATATTACTTGTACTAAGTGTAAGTACAGCATGAATATTCATAATGTAGAAATTCTAATTGTAATAGAAAAATAGGCCTAGCGATGTTGTCATGTCATTATCATCACTTCGTTACTGATATTCAACTGTACACGTGTGCTCTGCACTTCTCGTCAAATATTAGAACAATTGGAGATGACATCGGCGTAGTTTAGTAGCGGCCATTGCGCGGTCATGAAGAGGCGCGCGTGCGCATGCGGCTGACCTACTTATGCGCCGTTGACGGCCAGTTCCCCTCCATCGGACCACACACGCCTCACTGCGCTACACCCATAACCATCACTGCAACCCATCCTAATACTGAAACATCGCTGCTAACTTTTTAACGAAATCCCTTTCGTCGGTTCATCGACCCCGCTATCGAAATCCGCACACTCACACGCGTGTCCTCGACTATCCGGCAAGATAAAAAAACGAAACAAAAAACGTTTCTTGTAACGGTGAATGAGAACGAGACAGAGATAACTATATTTCGGCACCGTACACTACAAACGTAAGGTCGGCTACGAAAAACACTGACGCAATTTTTACAGCGTACGTAATTGAGTGCCGACGATGTCGGCGGTGTGTGTGTGTGAGCGCCGAGAGCGACGCCCGCGTCCGCCGAAACGGAGGCGGAATATTTAGGTGAAAGTGTTTCGAATTTCGACATGACGACATTCGCGCGCAGTCGTTATCGTGATTTTGCCGAATCGAGAGGTTCGGAGAGCGCGCGGGCGACCGCGACGAGACTGCGACCTGCGCGCGCGCTACCCCAGTGTTCTCGTTCCGCAGGAAGTGCGCTGGCCTCCGCGTGCTGAACGTGTCGAGTGCTGCGTCGGAAAAGTATGCTGAGAGTTGGTGTGTCGAAAAATTTCCGGAGACGCAAATTAAAACGGTGTTCGGTGTTTCTGTAAAGACGTGGAACTTCATGTGATGTGCAAGTCTAGGTGCTAGGCAAACTGTCGTCGGGCGACAACCTGGGGCCCGAGGCGCTCGACGCCTCCGCGCAAGCTCTACAACTGCAGACGATGACATCCACAATGGGTAAATATTTATATATGTATATATCATTTACGAACAAACCAATCCAACAATATCCGACACTATACATTCAAGTGTAATTTCATAATTGTGTTACCCTGTTTGATTAGATGGGTATATGACGAACTAGTTTTAAAAAAAATATTACATTTTTTCCTTGAACGTTTTGTATTACAAAACGCATGCAAATAGTGTATCATGTAACATAATAAATACACATGTAAATCTGCGACATGTGAATCGTAGAGTATCGCGTAGCACTCGGCGTAGCTGTATGCTACGAGCATAAGCTTTTTCTCCTGACGGAAGTTTCCAAATCGAAGTTTTATTTTTTTAACGATATTTTTGTCACCTACTTAAGTGCTTGATTATAAATAATCGTGCAATTAAATACTAAATAACAAATAATATTACAACTATAACGAGTTAAGTAAAAATCAAATTTCAAACACATATTGCAATAAAGACAACTCTTATATAAGGTTAAAAAAAGTTATAATCTTTAAATAACAAAATTGAGTTTTTGAGAAAAAAATATTTTTTTTTGTTTTTTTTTCTTGAGGTTTAATCGTTTTAGATACTTGAATACAATTCATTAGTGTTATTCATTAAGCATTTAAAAGAATTATTCAGTCGAAAAGAAACCTTCGCAAAGAATTAATTAAATTTCGAATGCAATTCAAGTTCACCACAATAATTTAGATTTAAGATTACAGTCAAACTTCGCAGACATTGCTCATGACGGGTTACAATTATGAAACGAGCAATTCGCTCAATGTCTGATTGTGCAAACACCACAATCTGTTCTGAAATAATTTCAATACTAAGACCCGTGTGGTTACAAAACAAAGTGATTCGCCGTTAACCGTGACATTCCAAAATCATCTCGTGGATCACGATCGTGACTCCATCCATCCACAGCCGTGAATCTATCATCCACAAACTGTTACTTTCGTTACAATATGGCCGCCCTTCGACTATGGCCTATGACTCGGTGGGGTCAACGATCTCGTGCTTGCCGTTGCCAAAATACGTTTTTTACGCTCACTTTCCAATGCGGTGAAAGCGAAAAGGTAATGTCACTGGTTCCTTTCAAAACATTGTAGTGGGAGGATGTCGAACCGAGTTAAAATAATAATAGGTGCGGCGGCCCGGCGCGAGACATTGTTCGCTGTCTGTTTGATTGGTCGCGGTCGTGACTGTTATAATAATACGGATAAAAAATGACACTTTGGCCGATATTCGGTTTCAACTTATATTGTTATACATTACTCCGAATAAGAAAATCGCAACAGTACGATCTGAGAATGTTTCGCACATGTTTTAGAATATAACAGATTTTTTTATGTTTTTAACTTAGTTATAAAGTAGTAATCTTATAGCATTAATGATATGGCTCTTTAGATGTGAAGTGTCTCTTCAAATACTTACGTAGCTCTACAAACGGCGAGATGTATTTTTATTAAATAAAATAAATTTCTCAGCTATTTGAACCGTAAAAGCGGAAGTCAATTATATCTCTTGCTTGCCTTCTATACAAAATTATGTTATTAATCATTAACTGTCCGGAAATACGTATGTTTAGAGCGAGTCGGCGTCAAACGGCTCAAACTCAAGACGCATTTAAATAGAGGTTTTGTAAACGTTAATGCCACTTAATAGGAAGTAGATAGATCGGAAGTGACTAGTTTTGAAATGGAACGGTTTAGTACTGCGCTTAATGTCAAGGCATCACAACGAAGGCTTTATCACTACACGTCCCGATATAGTTGTATTTATATATACTCATCTGTTGTATACTCGTACAACCTTTAAATGTTTCTATGAATTATCAGATTCTTCTAGAACTTTGTACTGTACGCTTCTGTTGTATGTTGTACCTTTATATGTTATTATAAATTATCAGATTCCTAGTACTGTGTTTGTTACATAATAGAATTTCTGAAAATACAGTTTTTGCGACATATAACATACTTGTCAGTGGTAACTTTACAGTAGAAATAAAAATTGCGACCGTTGATCATTCATACTCATTGTTCCAGCCAAGTTACTCTCATTGTACTTGAACAATTTGTACTGAATGAACGAAATACATTTGCGGCAATAACGTTAGTTGCCCTACTAATTTCAATGTAAACCAACTTCGTATTATATACATTTGGTATAAATATTAATTAATCAAAACCTTGAAACCGACTTTGGATACTATAACGTACCTTGAGAGATCGTTGACTTTACATTCATTGTGCAATCGACGGTGGGTTACTATTTTAAATATTTGTAACCAACACCTGGCTTTACTTTACTTTACTTGTTCCGTTATCAGCCAATTAGCGAGAAGCGATAAACGGTATTCAATGAGTATCGCGATTAAATACCTTTACGTCTGTTTAGTTCTTGTGAATTTGTATCATATTTTTTTGGTAAAATTGCTACCTGCATTAATCTACTTATGAATCTTCTTATCGCAACAGGGTGATAGTTTAATATATATTTATTTTCGATTAATTTTGATCATATTTACATCTGATGGTAAGGTTTACCTATTAACATGTAATGTAATCGATGCGGCAGTGATGCCTCCGGAGTCGAACTATGAAATTTTCTACCTTTACAATCTGATATTGGATCAATATCCCTAGAGAGATTAACAATAACAGTACCAACAATATTATCTATCTGACAACCTGACATTCCGTTAATATCGTTAGCATACATCGCTGAACAGAACTGTTGAATTAATATCGCTAGCGAGATTAACAATAATAGTAACAGCAATTTTACCTATCTTACATATTGCATTAATATCGTTAGCATACGAGTCGTACTCGTACTAGCTCGTACATCGCAAATCGAATATAATTGTTGAATTAATGTTACTAGCGTGATTAACAATGTAACTATTTGTCGCAACGGAGTTCGTCATGCGTTGCTCAACGCTCACTCGCCCACGATAAGACAAGTCCATAAGGTACGGTCGTTGGTCGGAGCGGCGGTTGTCCTCGCGTCGGCACTGACATTGCGACCGGAACCGACCACTTCCTATACGAGATGGTCTCACCTACCTTAAACCGGCTCCAGAAGGAAGTTTTTTCATAGCATCGGCATTTAATCATTGACTGAATACATTGTATGTGTGTACATATGTACGTGCATTTATCGATGTGTGT
>DWGW01000445.1:0-15085 GCA_018247775.1 Udranomia orcinus
CACCTACCATGAATATGCTTATAATATATACGTATAAGTTATTAACTTTGCGCGGCGCGAATTCCTTTATAATACAGGTTCTTGATTAAACTAAACTTTGTTAGCTTAAACGTCTATTGGCTTTCTGTGGCTTCGTCTTACATATACAAATTGATTGACTGTCCATCTGGCTGTCCATCAGATCTCTGCCATCTTGTACAGTTCTGACATAGAAGAATCTTCAAATAAGTAGTAATGTCTATAATTAACGCAGTCTGACGAATTTGGGAAACTATGGATCCGGGGTCCAAATAAGTAGATGTCTTATGAAAATTTTCAAGCCAGATAAAAAATAATGTATTTACTTATTTAGTGTGGCTTATTCTTTACGGTTTAACATATTGTAAAAATCTTAACAGTGTGTTTCAGATTTGGGTTAAATGATGTGTGAAGGAAACATCTGAATTAAACAGCACACCGTGGGAAACAAACGCACAGAATAGGAATTATATAGGTATAGGTATACATTTTGTACAAGTTAGGAATGAAATTCAACAAATAGCACCAACCGATCTGCCGGCCGACGATTAATCGAATCGACCTACATGACAGACGACTTGCTTCAGAATTCCTTAAATAATTGACGCTAGTTTGTTTCCTACACTATCATGTTGCTATAGGTTGTGAATGAACAGAGACTAGTTCTGTTCACTATAATATATGTTGTTTTTTACTGAAAGGGCAGTAGCGAACGGGGATAACTTGATCAGAATTATTGCTCCAGAACTCGCACTCGCCGAATATACATGTTGGTAGCCCTGCAGATCTCATGCTTTCAACTTGACTGGGAAAATCTGGTAGTCAGTGGAAAAAAACTCTAGAACTCTTTAGAAAATTCGTTAGTATAATTCCTGATGAAGGATTTTTAAGAGTCTGAAATATTCTCTTCAATGTTCTAATGTCATCATTGGGCATGAGTGATGGACAGGTTTTTTTTTATCTATTATTTCTCGCAAGACATTTGCTACTAACAATGTGGGGTGTTAGGTTACGTTAAAACACGAAGTTGGTGTTTTTCTACGTAACCTGATCAGGTGAGACGGTGGACCAAAACTGGTTTAAACTGAGTCATGCCTTCTGAAATTACAATCAATTGGCAAATATAACTAATGTTCGTATTGTTATTGTACATACCTACTATCTAATTGGTGTGAAACTGGGCTAAAACACCTTACTGAGGAATTGCAATACACAACTGCAACCCTGAGTTTTTAAGTACACATAAGACCGTTAGCGCAAGGTGCAATACTACTATGGAAATTAAAGACAGATAGTTTATTTTTTAATTACAGACGAAATTGAATTTTAAATGTCTGGAACGCTAAAACATGCGTAGATGAGCTTTTTAATAAGCTGAAAGTGTTCAGCTTATAAAACTGCTATTTTCAGCTTATTAAAGCTGTTAAGTTCAGCGTTCTCCAATCTACGACCACGCTTAACCGAAACACGAATATTACTTTACGGTGAAAATTGATAGAGTGCCTCTCTACCACTTTTCCTATTTATTGAACCACAAATTTTGATTTATCATCTATATTCCTTACGTATGCATTCCATTGCCACATTTTACGTGTAACATAGGGGATCTTAAAATAACACCGAAAATCCTATATACATTATATGACATAAACATTAAGTGGAAGTGAACATCGCATTAATTGCATTCCAATACGTTCCTAGTTGTAATTTGGTGTTTCCGACAGTTTTAATATTAATCAAGCGGTTACACGATTAACAGTATACCCGCTAAGTATGTTGCATCTCAACAAGCATATAATAAATAACGTGTGGAATTTATAAATTCAATATTTTCTAACCGTTGTAAACCGTTCGGAATACTGGACTTAATCGGACTTTATTTTTCTTTATGGTTCTTGGCGATTCAACTTTAAACTGTAGTTTTAGCAGCGGTTTCGAGATGTTGTTTTTCTAATCTTAGTTAATCTTCAGACTTCAGGTGACTATTCTATCAGGACCAATAGAAACAACATGTTCGAAACACATTTGTTCGTCGACCAAATTTTGGTGAGAACAAGCTTTCGTATATAAAGTAGCACTAAATTAGGCACCCGGGCTTCTCTCGTGCTACAACTTGACAACTAACTATCGGTGAACGATGGACAAACAAACTGACACTAATTTTGCGTTATATATATAAGATAAGGTTCTATCATAAATTACAATCTCGTGGAGTGATTTCAAGTCGGCTCGGTGTCCGCAGGTGTCCAGGCGTGACGTCATCGCTTGACTGACGGGTCTCATCTTGTAGGTTGACCGCCACTTCTTTCCACACCGATTCATAAAATATCCACGTATATCATAACGATAAATTATATGAAATATTAAGTAAATAGATTTTACTTTCGGAGGCTTTTAGGTTGTATAATTATATTTCTCAGGTTTGAATAAAGATTTAGTTTTCTTGTGACTTATTCGTTTTGTATATTTGTGTAATAAGATTAAATAATTATAATAATATACTGAATGCTAAATGCGTCACAAATTTTTTTAACTATCTTAGGCCAAAAACGTTCGTCTAGAATAAGTCATATTTTAAAAAACGTTTCATCTCAAAGTAAACCGCTACCAAAGTTACTCTCACAAGTTAGTGTTGAGAAATAAGAACAATTTTCAGAAAAATCTGAAACACGCGTTCATTAGTTTGTTGTAAACAACCAAAATCTAAATCTTCAAGTCCCTAACTTCAACGGTGTAGAGTTTTCATATAAAAGTTTTCCCCCTTTTTCCCCTACGGTGGGGAATTTCCAAATCCTTTCTTAGTGTTCCTCAACACTTCATAAGGAATCTTCATACCAAATTTCAATGTTTTATGTTCAGTCGGAACTACTGCTGTGCGTTGTCCATCACTCGGTAACGGAAGAGTTTTATATATACAGATAATAATTTTATTCTCCCTCTTTCCAGAACACGGCGAAAGTACAGAAGATGCGAGGAGAACGGACCATGAGCGGCTTGTGACGGGGTCCCTCGCCACTGATGGCGAAGGTGAGTCGTGAACCCTTACTTTACTCAGTGCAAAATATTTATAGCTTTATCTATAGCAAAAACATTAAACGAAAAATAAACAGTACATATGAAAAAAAACAAACACAAGATCAAAAAAATTTGTCACAACAAAAAGCATTCACCAGGAATGCATAAAATACACAAAAATTCCCGTGAAATATAAGAGAAGAATATAAGTTCTTATTATACTTTTTTCTAATTTGAGCTATAAAAATATGTGAAAATCGTAAAAAAGAGGTTAGACCTACTTCTGTGTGCAAAACATTTGTCATTTTATAAGCTGTTCAGTCGAAACGGAGCAACTAGTGCCGTTTTCAGCGGAACGAAGGCAGTCCAGTGCTCAATTAGCCACAATTACCAGCACGGTCGACGAACTCACCCACTCAAGGCTCTACGCTTCGAATTCATAGATCGTTGAAGACGTTGATACCTTGCCTGGTTATTTTAAAGTGATCGTTTTGGGATAATATTGTTTTAGTTTTTCATCATTTCCGTCTATGGTATTTACTACCTTATCAGTTCTAATGACGGTGCTCAGAACATTGCTATTGTGCTAATAATCCTTAAAAATATCAATAGACTACAAACACAAAGCTGATATGATTCCAGTCTTTTTAATCTATTTTCTTCATAGCAATTCTTAACATTGCCACCAATCCTGGCCGATTGCTTTCACCAATCGATCGTTCGGGTAATATATGTCAATATGCATCACGTAGCCACCAGGTCCGTGGTGGGCACGTGGCTGGTGGCGCTGTAACCTTGGTTATCGATCGGCGGCCCGCCCGCCCGGCGCCGGCTCGCCATTAGCGACGTACCATTTTTCATGGGATTTGTGAGACACCTGGTATTGTGTAGACAAGGCCTGCTTTATTTTGTGGTAGTACCACCACCACACATTTTTCTGGTTTATAACATCAGTGTTATTGCTGCTATGCTGTTTTTGAAAGATGGGATGAAAAAGGGAAAAATACTTCATTAAGATGTTCTACTTAGGCCCTCAGGGGTAACAACCCATATGTAGTGATCTTGGGTTGATTACAGATTATAGCCATAGTGATATCACTTACCATCAGATGAACTGCGTGTTCGCTTGCATAAAAAAATGGCTTCTCTGATCCATTGTGGGTTTGCTTCGAATAAAAACAGCGGTTTATTTTTTAATGTTTGTATGAGATGGGTAGATTTTGTCGAGGACTTTGTTGCAGCGGTGCAACACAGCTTTGCGTTTAAATTCACTTGTAGTTGCTATGTTTACTACGGTGCGTAGGACGACTAACACTTTCAAGGTATTTCATCGGGCCTTAAAGAATGTTCAGTTGTTTCAAGCTGTTTTAGGACAAGTTCGGGTGGCTAAGCTTTTGTCTTCTTGAAGTAAAACTGAGTAGAGCTGCATTTCTGAACCTAAGTATGCCTTTTTTTATGGAGAATGAATACAAGTGACTCGTTTGCTGGGTATTTTTTTCCCTGTTATTGATATACTAATGATTTGGATTTGCCTAGAATCTGTAAAACAGTAAGGTAGTCAGGTAGGAATCTAATCGTCTTAGTAAAATTTTCGTACTTCCGCAATCATAGAAAACGTATAATAACAATGGTTAGCGCATACCCAATTATCTCCATATTGCATGCTTGCTGTTCATTCCTGTTCCGTACGTTTTATTTTCCAATTAAAGTGTTAGCAGAGGCCTCTAATATGACTCATATTTTTGCCCCAATATTACGTTGGATTTAATGGGGTATAAACATACAGAGTAGATATAAATTCTCACGTGGTTAAACTTGTTTCGAGGTTGTAACCACCTAGGACTGGAGGATATGTATTTAACGACAATCTTCGAACTTCATTGGGCATATATTTTTTTATTCAGCTTGTAGGTAAGCTTTGAGTTGTGCTATTAATTGGTGCTGTTTAGTGTCATACCTCTTTCTGTATTCATAGATAGAGAGTTTTAAAAATGTTAACGCTGTTGTGGTAAGATTTGAAGAAGAAAAAATTTCTTCAGAAAAAGTAGGAATTAACCAACAGCACCTCGAACTTCTGTACTGTTTCATGACACTACAGTAGACCGTGGCAATCACTTCATATGAA
Source organism: Udranomia orcinus (assembly GCA_018247775.1). Lineage (NCBI taxonomy): Eukaryota > Metazoa > Arthropoda > Insecta > Lepidoptera > Hesperiidae > Udranomia > Udranomia orcinus. The sequence continues at coordinate 5,159 of DWGW01000445.1, forward strand.
TGGCACGGCTGATTGAGACTTAACCGCGGCAGATCTAAATTCGGGAGTGACATATGTCATACGATGTCGTCATGCAGTTAATCTGTTGGCATATACTTACCGCTCTTTTGACAGTCCATCAGTAACGTGGTCGCTGCAGCCAAGACCCGACTACAACAATACAGTGATGTCACGCGCTGAATTGTCGGTTAATTATCGGGTTTTCTGGCAAACCGAGCGTTGTTTTGGTGTATCTATCGATTTTATTTTGGTCTGTTGCATCAAAATATACGCTATTTGTGTTAGGTTCTCTTCTGTTTTATATTAAAGGTGGATGTTTCAGGATGCAAAACATAATGTGCCTCCGGTGGCTCACAGAAGAAACGCGTTTACTAATGTCAATATACTAATAAGTTCAAAAGTTTTACAGACATAAGTACCTAATTCATACAAGAATATAGATTCAAAAATAAGTATTTTTTGATACATATCATTCATCAAAGGAATTCATAGGAATCAGGAATACATTTGAATCAGATACCAACTTACAACAACATTCTTGTTTTTGACTGACACGATATTTTAAGATATTGCATATATTTTTCGGTAGACGGATTTATAACCCACACAATATTTATGAGCTCTTCAATTCTTTCCAGAGCGTCAAAGCTGGGAGACTGAATGGTGTCGGCTGGCGTACTGGGAGCTGGCGCAGCGGGTGGGGAGGCAGTTCGGGGTGCGAGTGCGAGCAGTGGACGTGTTCGGGGGGGACGGGGGCGCGTGCGGCTCGGGGCGACATGGCTTGTGTCTGGACGCGCTGGACAGCCGGGAACCGCAGGTGGAACAGGTGAGGACAGAGGGTTTTTGGCGAGGGGCGGGAGGAGGGATTAAATTATATTGTTTTAGTTCCCTTATAAGTAGCTTGGCAAATTGGTCCTGGTTGTTATTGACAGCAATTTTGATTTTTTCGGAAGGTTTAAAAATATATTGACACCAAGAAAGTGGATTAAGTTCTAAATATCCACGTCATATAGAAATTCAAATTGAAGTAAATATGAAAAATATTGCATGTGAACGATACTTACAATAAATATCAAATAAAAACACAGACAACAGTGGCTTCTGAATTTAACATTAAACGGGCGGCTGCTCACTTACCTTGCATAAAAAATAAGTTTTGTTAATGTGTTATAAAAGCGAAAAATTGGGATCTTAAATGTACAATCAGAGAGCTATACAATGAAGCGTAGTAAGAAACATCAAGACGACTTTATTGTACGTGTACTATACAATACGTACAATAACAATGGATAAGCGATTACATCTGCGCGACAAGGCGATAAACTTGTGACACACGAAATCTCTAACCTCGGAGGAGCTGACCCGTCGACGCGGACGTTATCGTCACTATCACAATCGCTTCTGGGTGTCGCTGCGAATTCGCGTTACGTGTCTGCCTACGTGCCTCTGTTCAGCTACCCTCCACATTCCACGCGTTGTGCCGCTGGTTCATCTGTATCCTTGTTTCTGTTCTGGCTAGATAGGTCGTGTAACTGTATTGACGTATACATAACTAAATGAATTTGAATGTTATTCGAAATTATAGATTTTCTATTTTTGATCGTTCTGTAATCATTCTCTTCTGCATCAAACACTTGGTGAACTAAACACAAATACAAAAGTGATCACTTTGGATCTTAGATTTCTCATAGATGAATTTGTTTAAAATAGTTAACTAATAATAATATACACACTAAGCAAAGCATCATAAGTTATAACAATATTCTGCATAAAATTCGCCCACAGTTACGTACTGGAACGATAGGCAAGGTATTCCAACAATGTTAACGTACGTCTTGAAACAATTTTAGCCGGTAGCCACCGCAGTAGCCGTAGGCCACTCAACGTTAATTGCGAATCGTATCCACAAATCAATACCGCTTAATAGGTCAGCACTCCTGATTGAATAGTAAATTGTCTGTTGTCCGTATGTAAATTGATTTAGTGTGCGTCGCAGATAACCCCGGCGATAACTCTAGATAGCGCGCCGTGAATAGCTGAGAGCCTGCCGTTGTACAACAATCGTATGCGTGCTGTGCGAAATATGTTGCCAAACATTTTAAGCTCACGGATTCGACTTAAAAATTGTCTGATTAGCGCTAGTAGTCAAATGTAGCCTGAATGTTATGTTACTCATAACACTAAAAATGTATTTCAATTACAGTATTACAATACACTTTTGAACTATACTAACGGAAGTATATCATCATTGCAGGTGCGGAAAACGCGCGCGAAGATCGGTCTGGGCGTGACGCTGTCGCTGGAGGCGGACGGCGTGTGGCTGTACAACCGCAGCCAGGAGCCGGTGTTCGTGAGCTCGCCGGCGCTGGACGCGGCGGCGGCGAAGGCGCTGCTGGTGTGGCGCGTGGCGCCGGGCCACTGCCTGTGCGTGTTCGACCCGGCCGCGCCGCCGCCCGCGCGCGCGCCGCCGCACGTGGGGCCCGTGGACCCGCGCTCCGTGCGCATCTCCTTCGCCAAGGGCTGGGGGCCCAAGTACTCGCGCCGCGACGTCACCGCCTGCCCCTGCTGGCTCGAGGTGCTGCTGGCGCCGCCCAGCTGACGCTAGCCCGCTCCTCGCCTCCGGGATGCTCTTTGATTTCGTTTTCTATTTCTACCCTTGCAGTCATTTCAATGTTATATTGTATACATCGCATTTCAATTTAATTGTTACACAGGGTGATAATGATTCAGCTTAACATAATAGGCCGTGGATGGTGACATGTTTTGATTTGTTATTGAAAATAAATTAAAATCATAAGAAGACAAAAGATTTTAAATTTCCGTCTAATGTTTATTTTATTCTAACAAGAAATAGTTTACGAAATCAAAAGGCATCACAAAGGGAATTGTGATTAACGGTGGAAAAAGGACCAAAGTGAAGTGCATAAACATTTTGATATAAACAGACTATTAAGACTTTTTTTAATACTTATCGGACTAATTACACTTGGTGGCAAAGAAATAGTGTACCTCATCTCTCGGTTAACAGTGACAATAATTATATGTAGTTACTGGCTATTTTATTTGTCTTCAACTGTATGTGACCACAGAGGAGTTGTCAAATAGAAATGTCCTTTTTTTAAAACCAATGGACCGTTTAAATACAGTTTTGCTTCTCCACTTAATTTGACTTTTCAATTTATATTATATTTCAGACAACTAATTCGTGTCTTCACATGACATGATCAGAAAACGTATGTGAAATGTGGATATGTGATTGACAATTGTCCATGTTAAGGCCATTTCTATTTGATCACTCAACTCTGTGTCGACCCCGCGCGGGTATGGTTGTTGAATTTTTACATTGTAAAACTGGTACTTGTGTTTTGAAAATTTTTGTAAGTTCTGTCGAACTGATTGCGTGAATGCTTGAACACAGTGTTTGAAAGTGATAAAAATCAAGCTACACAAGCTTTTAATTGGAACTTTGTTCTCTGAATATGGAGGATATCTTTGCAAAAAAAAACCGATTTTTCTTTATCAGAAATTAAAAATTGGTAGTCATTGCATGTGTGTATAGACAAGTCGAGTACTGGTTACTAAGACTTGCATAATAAATGCATTTATTTCATCGTAATTTTTGTTGCATACATACGGGCATTCTGATTTGGTCATTACCAGCATTTGATCAATATTTTTCATTTGCCGATCGAAACGGGGCCTTGATTATAAACTTGTGAGCCAGTGCCAAAGGTCGGCTTGTTTATAAACGCACCTATTAGCGTGTCTTGTTTAGTAATACGTATCGTATCGTCACAAAGTCATTAAGTGATAAATCATTAAATCATTATTACTTGCGAGTTAGCAAGGAAACGCGCGTTCTGCTCGGATTGGATCCGCCAATTTTGATGTTAAGAACGTTATCATTAATTATTTTTGGTATTATCATGGGGACTTAGGGAAAAATAAACAAGATTTTTTGGGTACATATTTTATATTTAAATTTTAAACCGACTTCAAAAAAGGAGGTTGTGAATTCAACACGTATTTTTTTTGGTTAACAGAAGACATGTTTTTAAATGATAATAAATATAAATTTGTAATAGAGTATTTCACGCGGAATTTTAATAATTAGTTCATAGTTCATAAAAGTATTCTGTTATTGTTATGTTGTTTCTCTTGGAAAGTTCCTCATGATAATGTCCAGAACAAATTCTTAGAACGGGCATAGATTTTGTTACTTCTTTCTCAGAGTTTCAGTACTTAAATAACATCTTAATTATTTTCTTTCAAATTCAGCTTATGTTAACATGTGTATTCAATTATTGGATACATTTACAAACATTATGTATGCCCGGTTCGAGTCATGTATAATGAAGTCCAATTTATTAGTCACTTGTATAATTCATCTGATGTATAAAATGTATAATGTATAGACTTTAAGATTATGCGAGACTGTGTATATAAAAGGTTATATGTACTATAAAATCTGTAATTAACTATTTATAATTATGAAGTATGCCTTACCTTAGTCTGTAAGTATTTAAGTCTAGTGTAGTGTTTCAGTTTTTTGTACAAAAATATTATATTATTTGACGTAATATTGTATCGGAAGGGATTGTGACGTGAAGAAGGCTGTGTGACAAGCATTTTAACCAACTTCAATTAAAGAGGGTCTCTGACGTATCTCACGTGTTATGGGAACAAGAACAGACGGACAGTCGAACCGGATTAGAGACAAAAGTAAAAAAATATCCCGAATATAGTTTATTTTGTTATACCAAATGACTTAAAGCTTGAAAGCAATTAATAATAAAACAGCTATTTATCATTACAAAACAGATAAACCTCATAAGAAAGCTTGTTTTGTTCACTTTGATGTCTCTAAAACGATTTGTCTGTAAAACTTTAGTTTTATAATTGGTAAGATCTGCCGACATTGCGAGCCAATCGTATGTATGTAAATGTGCAATCGACTTTTTAATTCGAACGACTTTTTGTATTATCTTGTAAAGACCAGAACGTAAGCGTAATGCAATTTTTTATAGATAGGTTTACAAAACCGAGTTATGAACTTCGTGCCTTCAGTTGTATTCAAATGTATATATAAATAAACGAATCCAAAATCTATATAGGGTAATACAGTCAATTTCACTGGCCTATACGAGTAAGTTTATACATTAATTATATATACAAATGTGTAATATATGCCTAAAGTATTAAAGTGATATATATTCAAAATTTTCGGGAAATGAGTCGATAGAGCACACACACTGACCTAAACTATTGTGCATTTAACGGACTGGTGGTATTCATTAAGACTTACATCTTAATTTATAATTTAGCCACGCATAAAACGCAAGTTTCAGTAGAACACTTGGGATCAATTGTCATTTTTAAACATTAGTGTTCATTTTCGAAAAGTTTTGAATTGCGTCACTTTCACTTTAAAGGTGTAATAGCGTTAAAATCTCGAATTTAAGTATCGCTGCGACAAAGTGGGTTGACTTGACAATAAGCTATTAATCTAGTCTTTACCTCCTTGCTTTGTTTACGCGTAGGGTGTCTAGGTAAAGTGGCCAGTTCATCTATAGAACTATTTCAATATGTCCTTAAAAATAACACAGAATTTTTACCTGTGAAACAAATCAGTTTTTGTTACGCAACGATAGCAATAATATTAAGAAAATTTGACCATACCTATAACGTTTAAATAACATTTTTTTATTATGAAAAATAATTATTCAAAATATTAACACTTAATGTCTTAAATACAATATTTAAAGTTAGTCTGTTGGCAACATTGTTATAATAATCTCGTGAATATAATTTGAGATGCGAAAATATTGTTTGATTGAATTTATATGCTCTTTATTGCTATAGTAATAATTTATCAATATATACTGTCCCACTTGCTGCTTTGTCCCACAACACTTTACATTTATTATTAGTTGAAATTGCACAAATAATTCGGTAAAACCCCAGTTTTTTTAACATTTGTTTTTTTATGACGCGATCAAATCGCTTTCCGAACTTATTTTTTATCAGTTTAAAAAATATTCATATTCTCTTTTTATCTTTACACTGTTTTGTTTTGTGCAAATCATCCGAAAGAAAATATCAAAGCGATCTATGTACAAAATGTACCTTATATAAATGAATAATCCGTCACTGTTTATAAATATATTGTATTTATCCTGAATTTTATAATGCATACCGGTGTCTTAGTCATTGCATTAGACTGATTTAGCGCCTTATTAAAATATACGACATATTTTAACAATGTATATAAAATGAATTATTATTTATCTGTAGAATTAATTGGCCAGTATACATTTTTATGACAAATTTAAATTACGTTTTATCTCCTTTCGTTATTTGTTTAACAGTGTTTATTATGGATGCGCCTAAGATGTTTGTTTTTTTATAAATTATACGTCCATCGGGTGTCGTACCGTTTCAAGGTTCCTGTGTGTTTGATTGAAAACTATACAATATATGACATATGAAATAAATAAACTTTATTGATTAGACCACAATTAAAAAGTGCCTTGTTCATATTAAAAATATTTACGATCTTGGGGCGTCTATGAATATTTAGTCTGGAATTAATGTCTCATACATGGGAAACTTGTTTGTAATAGAAAAATGTGAACAAAATTACTACAGCCAATGTTGATTTAAATTAATATACATTGTAAAGATATGTTGCAAGCTGTAATAAATATAATGTAGATAACGACAGTTCTCCAGATTCGCCGATTAATTGTTAAGTTGTGAGTCTGACTGAGATGGATGAGATTAGGTTAATATAAATTATGAATAAAGAAAGAGAATATTTTTAAACCTATGCCGTTTTCTTTTCGCCTTGGCTTTACCTTTATTTCATGAAAAATCGATACGTACAAAAAAGTTTATTTACAATATCTTATAATATTTCACTGATTTGCTTGAATATCACTCCAATTTCTTGAGCGTAGTGTTTGGCACGAGGAAGCATGCAAATCCACAGGCTGAAAATAAAACAATATTCCAAATAAAAAGTAAAGAAAAATCTCTACTATTTTCAAAACATATCATTAACACATTAGAAATATCATACAATTAACAAACTATATATTATTTATAATTTAAATTATAAATTTGCTTCGTAAAAAGCTAGTGCAGTGTGTAATTTTTTTTATTCCTTTCTTTTTAAATAGTCCATTACATTTTGGGAAAAACAATACGTATAGATTTGACGCCATCTATGCTGTCTCTACAAAGGCATTGCGTCATTGCAATGTGTACGTCATGCGCTAGATGGCAGTATAGTTAAAAATTATCTTATCGTATTCACCTGCTAACACGAGAGCGATGGTTATGAACGGTGGTAAACAACCATAATCTATCAATGCTGGGAAGATGACAGTCCCAGACACCGTGCCGAGTCTCCCAGTCATCAGAAAAGTAGCCATTGCCATGACTCTGAAAAATAATAAAATACGATATGAGTTAAAACCTACTTTAGATTAACATTGGGGCATTTGCTTACATTTACTACTTATTTTACGAAGGGCCTCGGGTGGTGATCCCACCGCAATTGAAGGATAGGGGAATTAAAAAGCGGTATGCTTTTTCTTATCGATTAATAGTTAGAAATTTGATTTTTACTAGTGTTCGATAAGGTCACCTGAGTGAAGTAGGGAACAGATCCACACAGATGCTGGAGAGCGAGGCGCCGGACAGCGAGGTGAAGGCGAGCGCGGCGGTGATCATGGCCACCACCGCCAGCGCGCCGTCGCCCAGCACCGGCAGCAGCACCGCGATCACCGCGCTGATCAGTCCGCATAGCGCTGCCACTAGCTTCTTGCCGCATCTGGTTTACATTACAAATTTGAAGGAAACGTCTGCGGTTAACACCAGACTTTTCTTCATGTTAGCAATGGTTTTAATAATTTCTAATTTGAAGGGTATAAGGAAAAAAGCTTACGAGATATTTCGCCATTATTCCAGAGTAGTAAAAAGGAAGTTGGCTATTTATATGCAATAGATTACAAGTATTCACGGTGATAACATACTTATTGGCTGTGTCTGTTAGGTGCAATGCGTCTCAATTTTTTGTGGCTAACATATAAAGCGTGTTACGCTTTAAGCATGATAATTAAGTGTGCTGGAGTGTTAATATTTGTGGGATATAAAAAAGCAGCAACATAAACATACTTGTTGATCAAAGCCCCTCCGATGCCGTACGTGAGCACGGACCCAGCACCAACGATAACGCTCTGCAAATAGGTGAGCATGTCGGTCTCTATGGGGGTGCAGCCGTCTACGGCGACCGGCCGCCGAGCGATGGCTGAGCACAAGCTAACAGCCCCGTCAGAACCAATCATAGCTGCTAGCTGAGGATACCAGAGGCGGAGAGTGTTGGACCTGGAAGAAACTAAATCTGGAGAATGTTCTTGAAAAGTTTTTCTCAAATGAAATCAAAACATTGTCCTTGAAAAACTGCATGGAATTTTCAAGTGCAACCGATATTTTAAATGTTTTCTATCTAATATGTATTAGAAGTATCGATTTTTTCAAACTATTAACAAAATCGCAAATGCAACTACACATAACACAGAACTATGGCAAATGCTTGTAATAGTTGTGTGTTATGTTATATTATATGTTATATCTTATATTATTGTACTAAATTACTAAACCGTTACACACTTCAGTTTTAAAACTTGACGGATAATTAGGTCTTTACCCAAACATGCAGCCGAGGTGTATAAGACAGATTAGGACTAGCCAGGTGACGTGAGGGGGTTTGAACAGGGGCGCCAGCTGAGCGCAGCCTCCTTTCAACGCTTCCATGCCTTGGCCCTGCTGCTCCGATTTTTCTACGACTAACTTCGTAATCTGTAATAAAAAATATTGATGATTTACGAGACCTGTGTTGGTGAAGTTAGAAAGTATTTTTTCTAACTTCACCGATAGTTTTAAAAATGCTCTATTGGTTTTTGTGATTCATGAAGCAGCCTCAGTTGATTTATTGTAAAGGCATATGCATCTATAAAGAAAAAAAATCTTATTATGACTTATTTTTTATGTGGTGGAATTGTCCTACCTGAGGGCCATGGAGCTAGTCCAAGGCAAAGATGGTACAAGAAAAGTTCCTACTTACGTCTATTAAATAAATAAATGGGCAAATTTACAGGATAATTTTCAGCAGGTTGGCCGGTGTTCAGCACGTATATCTTTCGGAAGATGTCCATGGCTTCCTCATTTCTTCCACGAGACATGAGGAACTTGGGGCTTTCGGGCAGTGCTACGAAGGTGATGCCTGTGATGAGAGGCACTAACGCAGTCGCTAGCAGGAAGAGGTTCCATGCGTGTATAACTACAAAAGATTTACAAGAACCGTAAAGGGAATGATCGGAAAATAGAATTCTATTTAAAATCGATTAGGTATAGGTAGGGTAAGAAGACCAAATTGAAGCAATTACGTAGATATATAAAAAAGTCGACTTCAAGAAGGTAAATTACCATGATGTTTCAAATGAATCGATATTACTATGATTACGATACGATTGGACTAGTATGTTTCAAAAAGTATTTCATTTTATTACATCCTTCAACGCTTAACACAGCAGCGTATACGATACTGCTAATTTGCATACCTACACTTACCGATTTTGTTGCCAAACAAGGTAAATTCCCAGTCCTGCGTCAGGATGGCCCAGGCCAGCAGCGGTAGCGTGGTGTTGGCGAAGGTGTAGAAGAGACTGGTCAACAGTATGACGCGCGCGCGCAGCTCCGTCCGGTGAAGTTCTGCTAGATACGAGATCAGCACCGCGAAGGGTCCGTTGAACCTGTTTTAAGGTTTACAAGAAGCACTCATTATTTGAATGACAGTAATTTTTGATGTACCTATTCTTGGGGCTGCAGTAGAATTAATATTTATAATTATATGGTTGAGTT
>DWGW01000446.1:0-15079 GCA_018247775.1 Udranomia orcinus
GTTTCGTATCGCAAATCAAACTTTGCTCCACAAAAGGCTCCCAGCATCTATCATCTGTGGCCGGTAATTTGAGTGAATGTGGTGGATACAGTGATCTCCGGCCAGCAATTAGAGCGAACTACGAGTTATGCGCCGGGAACCAGCCATTACCCCGACCGGTTCCGAGGCCTGACGCTGCCCAGCTATTCCACAGCCACGGGATACCAATACAAAGTATACAACGCTTTTTGGTCTATATTATGCCTGACATATATGCACATATTAAGACTCGGGAAGAAGAAAAAAATAGAATTTTATATAAAAAATTTAATAACTGGAAATATAGCCTTGAGAGGTTAAGACCTTACAAACATCTAAATTTCTTAACTCCCAATCTTACTATAGTAGCAACAATTGTTCATATTTAAGAACGTTGCCTTAAATTGTATACGATTTAACTAAGCATTGCAAGCAATAAGCATAAGCAATAAGCATAAGCATAAGCAAATGAGTCGTGTATGTTAAGGCTTACTTATGACATGACTTGGTCTGTAGATAGATACAATTTATTATGTGTATATATTAATACGTAATCTTCAACCTTAAACCTTTCAGAACTAACATTCAATTAGGTTCGTTGGTCACTACATGATAAGGAGTGTCCCACATAACGCCTGACGGCTGGTGCTCGCAATGATGAATGATTATTCATTACCGCGCGTTATGAGCGGCCGCATTAAACCGTCAAGTGTGGCCGCGCCGCCGCCGCCGCACCAAATTAAATAACGACCGCACGCGGCTGCACGCTGGCCTACTCCTTCTGGGTAAGTGGAATTTCGGATATTCAATGGAATTCCTATCTACATCTTACGATAAATAATTGAGATGAGATTGTTCTTTTAATTTGAGCGTAAAAAGAAGATCCAAATGGATTTTTAATCGCAAATCAGTGGAAAATGCTATGTAGGGTCCAACTGCGTTTAATTTAAGTGTTTTACCTTTATATATCTAAAAGAAGACTAGAATTTTACCAAAAAAATTTATGTAGCTGCAAATAACTCAATAGAGATAAAAAAATAAACTAAAAATAGAAAAAAAAAGTTTTTTTCTTAGAGTCAAAGTACAATCGGTTCTTCAGTAAAAAATGCTAACCGGATTCGATTGGATTGTTACTCAAGAGTTTGGTGGACGACCTGCGCTTCCGTTATCTTGTGTCTTACTCGAATAGTTAAAGCAATATACGAATACTTATACTTATACGAATACTTATAGGATAGAAGGATATTCTGTGAAAAACGGATTTTTTTCAGATAATTAAATCAAACAACCGATATTTGCAAATAATCTGCACTCTGTATCTGTAATCTGAGAGATTGGCTTTTTGAATTACCTAATTCCAATTTCATCTGTGACTTTTTTCAGGGTAAATAGTAACCTATGTAGTTGTCCTATCTCATGCTCGATTCAGGTGTAGTTAATTTTATGGCTTCTTACAAACCAATAAGCACCTATTTAAGTCAGGTACAGTATTTACAAAGTTTATTGCAGTTTCTGGAGCAGCTCTCTGTTCCGCGAGTCTTCCTGGCCGCCCTGGTTGCGTGCCACTCGCAAATGCAGTAGATAAGTGAGCCCTTCGCCTAATGTGTGGATAAATGCAGTCTTTGATTTGATGCATGAGTGCACGAAGATTGATGTCGCATAATCATTGAGTATTAGCTCAAGAAATAAATGATGTGGTTTTCAAATGAAGCTTCGCCCTTTACATACGTAATCATGCATTTTATTTTCTTTCGCTATCACCCAAGTCTCATATTAGTTTATGATTGTAAATTTGTTTATATGTATTAAAGTAAATGTTTAAACTTAAAATAGTATAAAATTATGAATCCTAACAGGACTAAGATGAACATATCGTGGGTATGGGTAAATTTGGACATCTGGATGTTGGAGTACCTATAAGTACTGAAGTTTCTAAAGAATTGATTAAAGTAGGGAAGACCTGCTTGACCTGAACTGGCAGCAGCAGGAAGATACTTAGAGATTATGCATTAAGCAAATATTTAAGCAGAATTGAGACAGTTCCTTATATATGAAACATCATTGCAAGAGTTTTAATTCATCAAATAATATCTATATGTCCCACTTTTGATTGTCTCACAAGTCTAGGATAAAATGATAGTATAGCAAACGAATCCAAATTTAGCCTTCGTAGGGTGAATGGCCCAGTAATGAATTTTAGCATCGCAATGAGCGGGAAAGCGGGCTATATCGGGGACGGTGGGTAAACAATCGGGTCTAGACTAAACAGTGCCGAGAAGTCAACCCTGATGGATTGCTCTTTGTGGTTTTATTCCCGATCGATTTATGCCATCATTTTATATGACGTGTGCGATTGATATGAACGTGTTTGCGATTGCCATATATCGTAAATGACGTTCCGTATTTAAAAAAATATTTTATTACTTTAATTTTAAAGTTGTGTGTAAGAAGCTGCACCGGAATTGCATTGGATTAATTCAGTAGTAATAAGACCGTAATCTATATTACCAGTATGTATTCCATGTGTAACGCCACAATTAACTTTTACTTTACATTGACCTTGACTCTAATTTTCCTTACCCTTAACATAAAAAAAACTCTGTCATAAAAATCTGCGGAAAATAAAAATAGCCTATATTGTTTGATATAAACTTAATTACCTGAATTATGTCAAACAGACAGGACACTACTTCTTAGATAGAATTATATGTATGTGGATCTACATTTTGTTAAACCAGAATTTAAGCCTAGTAGCAAATTATTGTAACATAGCAGAACCTAAGTCTATGAGAGAAAATCTTATGTTCATTAAATTTAGTGAATATGTAGAAAAATACTATGGTATTAGGTGTTCTTTGTGAAGTATTTTTACGTTGTTTGAGGCTGAGTAGAAGTCGGCTAATGAAACGAACTGCAGAGTGTAGTGTCACGGCACAAAGCGCCGACAAACCACGACAAAAACAACACAAATCATAGCCGGTGACAGCCGTACCCATTCTAATTTCCGAGTGCGCATACTTTAGATGTAAGTTCTCTATTAACCACATACCGCATATGGCAGCCGGGATGAGAGGGCCGTGATTTTGTGTTTTGTTGGATTTGTTTTGTGTTTACAGAGATTACAATAGAACTTAGTTGTTATATTTCTTTGTTCATGTTCCTATTTGCGTATGTAGGACATGCATTAACGGAGCAATCCTAATTCCGTGGTTAAAAAAGTTTGGTTGAATTGGGGAGATGTTTAAATTATTTACGACCTCGAGAGGTTTAGAATTATCCAACACGTTTTACCGCTTTTCGCCTTTTCAAACTGTAGTTCGGTCTAAGTTAAGATCTTACAATTCAACGTCTCAAAAGAATGTAAAAAAATCATAAACAAAATATAACTTTGCAAAGGTATATTGCCGAGATATATTATTATGCCGTTGAAAAACCATATACCGAACGAAGAATCATAAAAATGATCACATTCAATATAGGAATATCCTATTTTTACATTGAGCTATGTAAGCCCTATGGCAACGTGGGCAAAGGTTGAGTCGTGTTTACAACGAATATGAGTTATGTTGTGGTCCCTTTTATTTGTTGTTGCTTCTACGAGAAGGCATGTCTGCATGAAGTCTAAATCCAAGCTAGAATTTTCTAAGCATATACTATTTTGGACAATGATTTCAGTGCAGTCACTCCAGTTGTATATGGCATGATCTCGACGATATGCCATCATCTATAACTTAGTCCTTCGATAGAGATAAAACAAAAAATATACGAGTCTACTTTTTCTAGATCAATGGTCCTCTTTGTCGATAAACAAATGGTACGCCTACTCAGAAATGATGTCGTACAAAGGTTGAGAGCGTATGAAATATGTTCCCCGTTTATTCGTTGCCTTCCCGGTCCCAGATCCCAGTAATACAATACGGTTGATATTCAGCCCTGTGTAAGCAGATAGTTAATATTCAGCTCACTACAAGGGACTGTTGTTCCTACTTAACTCCTATAATGCGGTCTATGAATCAATGGCGGGAGATTAATATTCGGTTTATGGTTATAGTTTAGAGATTGTGTGTAGTTGTTCGTGTTATATATTTTGAGGGCAATTTTAACAATATCGACTAGTGAATTTGGTAGTTACGAAAGACGCAAGATGAGTTATACGATGCTAACACTCATACATATACTACTCTGCTTAGGAGACCCTTAAATGTAATGATTGAATATTTAAGACACACATTGGGCGTCTCGCAGTGTTTTATTGTAGACGTATAAACGATTCTGTTTAACAATACCTATCTGTCGGTTCGTGTGTCAAATGATCTTCACATATAGATGAAACACATATAGTATAAATCTTGAAGTAGATTAAAATAAAAACAATTCAATTACCTAACTATTATACAATTTTGATGGTAATACAATAAGGCGTGGAATGTCTCCCCCTACGTAATCGAACATCGAACAAACCTCAGCGTATTAATTATTCCGTATGTAAATTAATATAATTCGTCATCTAATCTCGAGCCGTAAGTAAATGCCGATCGCTGTAACCGAACTCCTCGTACCCTTATGTATGAGCCCTTTACGTTAGTTACAAATTTTATGTCATTAATCTACTTATTTCCTATATTCAGACGCGACAGGATTCTAAATTTCGGTCATAGTAAACGATCAACGGACTCCTTGGCTTAAGAGGTTAAGTGTGTCCCCTTTAACACACTGTTCCAATCAGTTCACAGTAGCAAGAATACTGCTCTTATAAGGCAGAAATAATTGTGGTGGTAGTGTTTTGGGTATCTCGTAATGTAAAAAACGTTATAATATTGTGTTTTGCTGGTGTAATTACCTAAAAAACATGCTTTTGAATTAGAATTTGGAGAACGAACACTTTTAAATATAGATTAAGATATATAAGATGTGTGACATGACAATAGATAAATACGTGTGACGTCACTATATTACGCATAGTATAAGCGCTTCACACAGCTCGTCGGGCACACGGCACAACCACAGTACACGTGTCCCGCGTGCCTCGCGTGCCTCGAGTCGCTGGCGTGCTTCTGCCAACCGGTGATCGTATATAACTTTACTTAAGTATGCATGTTTGTTGTCATATTGTTCTATATTTGTTTGTGTGTATTGATTAGCGTCCTAATATGGTCTGTGGTCTAGCAAAGTAAATTAACTTCACTGTATTTAAATCTACATAAAACATCCATATCTTCATAATAATATACCCTTTTAAGATATTATGCACGTGTTGTTGTGTTGTGTGTTGTAAAGGATGTTTTTTATTACAAGGAATGTTTTAGTGCTTATGAATTTAATAAATTAAGATCGTGTAGTGTGTATAAATACAGATTGTTACAATTATGTCGCTGCGTTACATCTGTCGGGTCGATATGGATCGGCTTCACATAATGAGGCGAGAAACTGATTTAATTAACCTCACGTGTTTGTTCATGAATGAGCTCACACCTACCAATAACAGCTGCTTTTCCGGAAAATTGTTGAACACGTGACAGACGGTTGGTAAACATTAAATTATCGTTATCAAATAATCGATGAGAGAATGAGAGAAAAAGTTATATAAATACTATTTCGAAATTTAATGTTTGTGCTGAACCTTCATAATATAATCAAAACATATAACAGTATCATGTCTGAATGCTATTAGTCTTTGTCAGTAAAAACATTAGTTTAATTTGACTAATTTTAATTGTAGAATAGTTTTTACTATCTAATACAAATGGAACATGTAATGTAACACAAGGAATGCTTCCCTGGCTTACTATTTATTCAATTGAAATCAATTCCTGAATCGGTTGTTCTTTCAACTACCGGATGCCGGATATCTCGAGCTCGTTTCCATGGAAATCGGATCGGATAAATTGAACGGACGTAAACGTAATGCCGTGTTTGGTAAACATTGCGGTTTCTTAGAAGCGTAAATGGAGTGGTAGCTAGTGGCGTTTACGTATTTAATATTATTGCTTGTAAGAAGTTACAGCGTTTTTTTTCCAAATAGTCATATTTTTAAGTAGCAAAAGAGTTCACTTAGTAAGTGGTCACTGCCGCCCATGGACATCTGCTTTCAAACCAAGATAGGATCGCAGTTCTTTTTTAGATCGATTACGAATGCTTTACTACCCCTGAGGATTAACTTGAGCCTCGGTTAAATGTGTCCTTCAAGCAGGGCCACAGCAGCAAGAACAGTGGTTTATAAGATGTAACTAGGTGTGTCGGTGGTGCCTCCGGAATCGAACCGTAAAGGGTTGTATTCTATTATATGGTTATATTATATTGTTGTATATTAAGTGAATTCTGACTGAAAACACTCGTGAACTTACATTGAACTCCTCTAAAAGGTAACATTACGATTTACTTAATGGAAACGATGGTAAACGAAGAACAGTTACACAATCCTTGCTTAAACAGAAAAGAGGCAAATAAAAAAACTAGATTCACGAAAATCGCAACAAAATCTGTAAAGTGTGTCCAGATTTTATTTTGCTTCAAGTGGTGAGTTCTGTCATACAGACGGAAGTGCTTGTCGAAGAAGCTGTCCGAGTTTGCTTCCTTACTCTTAAACTTACTTCTATATTTTATCTGAGGTTTACCTGTAACAAAATAGTGAACATAAATTTACAAAATTAAAAACGCACATAATTTTACACAATTTATACCATACATACATAGATTAAATTTCTTTAGTCATTTAACTTACTAATAGCAATAATATACAACATTACACTGTATTGAGCCGTTTAGGTTACGTAACGTATCTTTTTATCTCGCTAAGAAGTTAAATCATACGAGCGCAGTTAATGAATTATTCATTTAAACAAACTTTACTTACCTAAACTGTGTTCCTCCCATTTATTGATTTACTATCCTTAAATATTATTATCGTAAGTATAGTGTGTAGAGCCTTAAGAGATTGTCTCGTTACAATAATTAATGAATCGCACAAAATCGATGTATTCGTTAACCTTTCCGAGCAAGTACCGCTTTCACCGTAACCACGACGTGCGTTTAGCACGCACACCAATAATACGGAAATTTATAGAGATGTATCAATAAGATGTGCCCAGTAAAATTGTGTGCGTAAATTAATAACTAATGGTTATGACGCAATGCAATGGTTATTGCTTCAGAGTCACCTTTACTTTGCAGAGCAGAGACGTATCCCCACTTGCTTATGCGCAGTGCATTAATACAAGCTACAGAAAGTGGATTTTGCGTTAGCATTAAATAGCTCTGTAGTTCACGTAAGGTAGTTTTACCGAAGTGTGTTTCATTGCAGTGACCAATCAATGAGTGACATCTATACATATCCATCTATATCTACACAATATTATCACTATCATCTTCAAGTATTATTACTTTATAGTATTATACTATTCCAACTTGGAATCGAATAGAAAAGGATCATACAGGTCAACCGCGGATGGGTGGACATTACGCTTTACGATAATGTAACGATTAAGAACGATTTTGTAGTCTAGAAAGCTTACGAGCTTAGTTTATTTGGTTGCCTCTCCCTGCTAATATTCAGATAACAATATAACGAAGAAAGTAAATAAATAATTACTAATATGCATTAGATTTAGAAAAACAACAGATGCATGGGACTCGAATCCGGATCCCTAGAGCAATGCTTGTACTTATTCGCAAATCGTAACCACTGCACTATTTATCATTATAACTACAGTTAATCCACAGCACATAGCATGTCTAATCGCAGGTAACATAACATTATTCTATAAAGGATTAACTAAACAGCAGTTTATCAGTCGGCTGTCATGTAAGACACATCTCAACGCTAAAAATGTAGATTTAATGTAGATGTAATGTAGTTTAATACCCCAGCCACCTCACACTTACCTGGTTAGGAAGTGTAATAAATTTTCGTTGAATTTTCCGTAGTTCCTATAAACAATTTTCGATTTCAAAGTATTTCGATATACTTAATGGTGGATTTAGGTTCTGCAAAGACCATTACTCAGCGATGGATTAGTGTAGTGTAGCAGTATGCCAGTGCTGTCCCGAGTACGCGGGACACTCGGCCCACTGCGCGGGATGACCGAAATAACCAAGGGATATTTATAAGTGATATGAGTACAATAGCTAGCTTCCTACGTTGAATAACTATGTTTGCATATAATGCGTCATGTAATATCAATATTCCCTCTCTCATTTGTAATATTTAATTAATAATAATATCAAACGAATATGTATAATAATAACTATGTAATAATTGTGACATGATTAATTTAAAATAATTAGAAAATCTGAAAATTTAATTTGAAACTAACTGAATACAGCAGTAATATACCAGAGCAAGTATAAGGCACCATGGAGGTATCTTAAGCAGAAGAAAGTAACTATTGCTTATTTTCCCTCCTAACTCTGCTCAACAAAAGGGTTAAATGAATCCAGCTTCTGCGGCGTACCTGCAAATCGCGTCTGCACAGATTCCGCGTGGTCAACGATGGATTAGCGTACCAAGTTGAAATTTAAACCAGAATGGCAGCAGAGTCATCATCATTTTCATTCATCATTAATATTAGCTTTATTATGTATAGCTAGCCAAGCTATATATGTACGAATACTAGAAAATAATTCTTATTCTTGTGGTTAAATGTACCAATTGGCACATAACGCATCTGATCGACTTTAATTTCCCTTATCTATTCATCCATATGTCCGTACAAAAAAGTAAAATAATTAGGAAAGGTTTCATGATAATATTATAAATGTGAAAGTGTCTTTGTTTGTTCCACTTTCACGTCGCTATTATATGGTATAGTTACAGCTACAGCATCAACAGCTAGTTCATGCATATATAGTATGCATGCGTTTGTACCATATATCACCGAAATATTATTAGATATTACATATTCTAGGAATTTTCAATCAGTTGGTACATGGCAAGTGAAGCGCAGGGAATAAAACGTCGCGTTAGACAGCAGAGCAGGTGTGATAGATGAGGCGTCGCGCGCCCCGCTATAAACTTCGCGCATGTAATGCATGTTCTGTAGATCATGCTTTTGAGGAAGAGTGATTCTGCGAAGTACGTTTACTTATTTTCAATTGTGAACGAGCTCGTTTTATAACCACGTAAATATTATTTTTGACGATGGCCAGCCGATGGTCCGACCGGTTGTCTCGATACTGGGCTGGCCTGAAAGTCACTACCGTAAGCGGTATTACACTGAGGTCGATTGAAATTAGGGTTCACTTGTTTTTTTTACTTGCTTTACTTGCTTTTTTTGTACCTATACAACTACTTTGTCTTTCTTTATTTATCTTTTTGTATGTTGTTTTTTTTCTTTTTCCACGTTAGGTTTTTTCTTAATTAATGTTAATAATATTCAACTCTATTCTTGAAATGATTAAATTGGTAAATTATTTATGCTATCTGTTATTTTCTTTATGGGATGGTGTTACTTACACCATCCCATAAATTTGATACAAACTATGTACAGAAACAAGGTTTTTCACTCATGAGTTTATATTGTTTTTTTACTATATTATAAAGAGTATTATGAATATTACAAACTGTTCGTAGCATCGATGGATATAATTTATTAAGAACAACATTTGTGAAAGATTAAGACCTTACAACGGGGTGTTATTAGAGGGTCAGTTCCGCCGCGCCGTCAAATTAGGGGTTATTAAACAATTCTCACAATTATAGGGATAGTTTCTAATACAGCAATTTTATATAATGGTTTTCGAAGGTCTTCCGAAGGTGCGAGCTGTTAAAAGAAGGGCTCATTATATATCATTTAAATTTTGAAACGTGTGTAAATCCCTGTAATTTGTAGATAATATTATAGTGAAAAAACACTATCGAGACTAATATTTTTGTTTTCTTTTAGGGCAAATTATAGAGCTGCTAACTACTACTTGGTACAAGTGACATTTAATTAAATAAAACTGTTATTAGTATTACTATATCCTTTTATTTATCTTTAGGTACTCCAAAAACTTACACAAGTATTCGAGTATCATCCAGAGTAGTAAAAAACTGCATAACTGCAGCTTTCCTTATCCTATAGCTTTAACATTTAGTGAAAGCTTAAACTTGGGCCATAAACAAAATCTGTGTAATCGCCGTTTAGCAAACATTGGGGCCCGCATTAATCAAGCCGACGCGAGAAGATCGAGTCAATAAAACTATCGGACTCCGAGCCGCTGCATCAACCCGCTCGCCGTAATCTCCACGATATCCACCCGGACAACGCTTTCACACTGACGGTATTAAAACGCCTCATTTACATGATAAGCTATTTAAGCAAGAGGACCATGATGAACCAGAATCGAAAGTCTTTAATTTTCGGGTATTTTGTTGTTTCTCAAGAGTAGGTATATAAATATAAAATAGCGAGTGATGTCAAAAGCAAATCGAGTATTAGATGGTAACTATAATGGAAATATGCTCTATAATTAAATGTAAAGTTAGGAAAAATATGCACAATATCTTTAAAATTTATTATAAACTCGTAAGTTCCAGCTAAAGCCTTGTTTAAACTGTATTTAAGCACGCACTCAACAGACAAAATTACTTGCCCTTGTTCAGCAGGAAGCTTATCGGGTCCAGAGTCCAAAAACACCTTGCATTTCACTGTGTTGCAATGTTTGCAAATCGCCAGTGCGAAAGAACTGACGCCGCGGGCCCCAAACAACAAGGATTATAATGTAAATGTATGCAAATGCGCGGAGGGTGCGATGCGCTAAGCGACGGACAATATTTCCTCACGCACAGAAAAATGGCGCCCGCGGCCACAGATAACGACAGCTTATGTCGTGGAAACGTGAGGCTTTATGCTAAATTGGGGAAACATGACTTGTTTCGGAAATTTTCGGGGGCTCAGAGGGATGCAAATGGAATGATAAGAACACTGTTCCAATGATAAGCCCTATAAATACTTGCGTAAAAACACGATGGCAAATATTATTTCATTCAGCTGCGACGCGCAAAAAATATAAAGCGCAAGATACTTACCACCTACATATTTTCAGAGCGTACGTTTTTATTTGAATTTGACTTAAAGCATTGTCTTTCTCATGTTTTATACATGGGAAAGACAATGTATTGTTTGTTATAATCAGTAAATTATTCTTTGCTTTAATAATACTGAATGACGACAAACTATGCAATTTTATTATATTTTAATTTATGCTAAATTTTCATTTTAAGAAAATAAATAAATAAAATTACATTATATTATTAAAAGCTGAGATTTATGAACGTGTATGAAAATATAACGTTTTCAAATTTTTTTTTTTTAATTTTAAGTAGCAAACATAATTGAAGTAACTATGTATTATTTTTGTTGGTAAAATATTATGATTTGTGTAGCAATATCAGTATGCCGCATCTGTCTCTGGGCGACACTTTCCTCGTTCCGCGGCCGCACCGCATCAGAATGTAAATGTCCAAGGTCCTGGTCGTTACGCGAATCCCCGGATCCAGTGACGCACTATTTAAATGGACAATTTGTTGAGCACTATTTGCGAAGATCGGACGCAGACGCGGGACGCATTTGTAAGTGGAATTGCCGATGTATGTAGATTTTTGTTTGCCAAAATTTGTCATTTTTAGTACCAAATATTTTGTGGGCATTATAAGTTATATTTATTTTTAAGAGTAGTTTAAATTTTAATGATTTTGTTCGTATACAAATTACATCATTCTTTTCTTTTTTCGGTAAAGTATGGTTATAAAGAACCACCAAATCAAAAAAAAAGAACCAGAAAATTGAATAAAAAATTTACGAGATTCAGATATATAAAAAACCGGTTATACAGTAAACAAGCTCTAAAGTGTATTAGCGACTCATAGTACTGACTTCAAAAGTTTCCAATATGTATACTAAACCATTTATTAAATAGTCAAGCCAATAATTAGGTTACCGCAGACCCTCTTATTGCCGCATATTTCACAGAAGACAAGATTCCCATCGCATAGAACGCGTCCTATCATGACGTATGTAAATGTCCCGAAGCGTTCGACTCGCTACTAATCAGAATTTATTGCGGAAACTAGTAGTTAACCCATCATTAGCCCGCAGAAGCCGACAACTACAAATCGTGTTTACTGTACCAGAGAAAGGGAAAATTGACTCGAGTTACTTTGTACTTTGTCGCGTGAGAAAGATCTATCTGCTGGTACATGGGTCTTACTCCTTTGTAAAATATATCATTGTATTGCCTTTAGAATATAGGTAAATATTGAAGTCATTTTGAAATGTCAATATTGTGCATTAAGGCATTCACATTCTCCTAGGTAATATTAAAATTTATGTTACAAGCGTGTGTACTGGATAATTTCATATAGTATTGAGAGAAACCTCACCTTCAGCGATGAAAATTGAAATCATTAGAAAATTGATTTCACGTTCCTATTTGACCAAAGACTGAAAAGTCCTTGTTAAAAAGCAAAAGATATTTTTGATCAAAAAATTTAAAAAACTACAACCGTATAAGCAATAAAACAATGGTCCATAATATAAGACATTAAATATAAATTGGAGAGAGCGCAGCAAGCGTGGAACGCACGGTCGCAGTCGCAGAATAATTCGATGTGTCGCATTGCGACTGCTTAACATCTCCAGACATTCCCCAATATTCCTTATCTTCTGTAAAAATCTATACATCAGAATAATATACCTGAACAATAGCTATGTTGGTTATTGTTCTGCTCTTTACTGTCTTCGATTTGTCCTACAGAATTAATGATAAATGCGATTTGTGGAATGTGGTATGAGTAAAAAAAATCATCAATAGTGATGATTTATGTAAAAATATCGACAAAATGTTAAAGTAATGATGTAATGATGATATAGATATACATATACGAAGATAGATATACGAAATAGATGTACGAAAATCAAAGATTAATAAGACGAAAACATTGTCTGGATAGTAAACAACTTAAAACATTATCTGAATATACGACAATCCATTAACGTTATTACAATTTGAAGAAAGGATCTCATGAGCTTACATAGAGAAGGATAATACACAATAGAGGATAGTCATAACTTTTTAAGAGCATAAAAGTCCATGGCAGTGACCGAACGCACAGTTTTGGCGCGAATCCAAAATGGCGGGCTGGTCGCTTGGCGCGTTTTTATTTGCGGCCGGCGGAGCGTTACTCGCAACTTTACAACCGACTCCTGATTTATGTCCTCGGCTAATAAAAGAAAAGGGATCAGTGTGTTATCTTGCCAGTGCGTGCTCGTAAGGATAATATTATCTTGTAATGTTCTTGAAGGGTTCTAGATACGAAAGTTTTAGTGGATCTTTACGATATGTTTCATAACGAAATAAGATGAGAATTAATTAATTAGATTGAAGGCCTCCAGACCATCTTATTTATCTCAATTAATTTGAGATGAGTGAATTGAGGTTTAAGATGAACGTAGTGAAAACCATTTAAATAAAGTCTAAGTATAATTTATTATTTATTGACTTAAATCATAAACTAAAGTAAAACATGAAGAGACCAGATACAATAAAATCTAAAATAAAAATAAAACTAAACAAAATAAGTATTACTGATGGCCGAACAAGGAAAGGGACGCTCGCCAATCCAGACAGGGACTTAGACAAGCAGAGATTTTATTAGCAACTTTCTTGAGAATCCGACTGTGAAGACAATGTTTTTTTATTTTGTTTCTCGACTCCTCTGCAACGAGATAATTCCTTGTTTTGTGTTATAAATATGTCAGATAAAAACTTGAAGGGGGACATTGATGACAAATGACGTATCACTGACAAAAGAAATATATTAATGAGCAACTGTACTCGTTTATCTTATTTTTTTCACAACTCAGGGGAGAGAAAGACGACTTAATTACGGATTTAAATGGATGGAAACATAATTATTTATTTATTGTGTATGTAAATTTAAAAAATCAATTATTGACATGTAGATCTATTTTAATTGCGTTGAACTTGAATATTATATACAGACAATAATAAAAGTTTATTATTTTTACACTTTATGAAAACGAAGTAAGTAATACAAATGAATTAATGTTATGAAGTTAATTTATAGAGTTAGTATAACAAACAACTAAACAAAAAAATAATCATAAAACAATACAAGGCGATGACGAAAATAAAATTACGTTTCATATTCTCATGACATCAATGCACTTAAAGCCGTTTTCGAATCGAATTGCGTGTCCGTTTCAATTGTAATGGACGCGATTCATATTTAATTTCACGATACTTGTGATTTATTGGAGACAAGTTTTAAAGCCCAAGATGAAGGCAAAAAGCCAAAAATAACGGTGAAGAAAAAAAGCAGAACAGTGAGCGATGAATTCGTTAGCGACACGCGGTGATATATAATCGGTTCCAATGCGATCCATTAGTCTTCTTGTCGGGATTGTCGACCCAAATTATTTGTAACGAAAATACTTACTCGATATAAAGGCTAAGCTACAACTGGAACGAATTAATTCTTGGTAATGTACGATGTTACGGGGTTAATGTAAACTATAAAAATAAAACAAATTATGACAGCCTCAGAGAACATTGTGATCCGACAATCTGTAAACCAAAATAAAATAGTAAATGTGGCTAACATTTGTGACTTGTGTCTAGACCTAACATACTATACTACTACTAGAACTATATACTGAGATTAATTAAATGTATATTCATTTGGAAAAAAAAACAAATTGTCCTTCATTAAAGGAAACAATGAATTTTTTGGGGTGAAATGAATGAGATCCTTGCGGAAATTGCAGCTGCTATAGAAAGAACGACTACCTATTTAATAGCCAAGAATTTTGTGGATATAGAAGTTATATTATTGTGAAGCTTTCGTGTCAACATTTTATTACTAATTTATAAATGGAAGTACGTATGGAAGAGGTCGAAGTCTCTGTCGGTGCGAGGCGCAATATCCGCGATTGAACATTTCCGTTTCCTTCGTAGCATGAATTTGGAAATCAAAGATTGCAATGTTCTGATTGGATCCCTTTCAAAAGCCGACGTTGCATTGAAAATCGCTTTATATTTTCATAGAAATTTGAATACC